>VBVQ01005228.1:0-12334 GCA_011636635.1 Tetramorium simillimum | reverse complement strand
CTCTCTCTCTCTCCCTCTCCCTCTCTCTCTCTCTCTCTCTCTCTCTCTCTTTCTATCTGCATTCCTCTTCGCTCCGTTCGCATCCGCTTCGTTTCCACGCTTGTGCGTGCTTGCGTGCGTGCGTGCGTGCGCGCATTCAAGCGCATGTACTACGGGGCGGCGGGTGTGTGCACGGGTCGATTCGTGCGAACGCCCGTGCGCGTAAATTGCAGGAGTAAATGCGTGTGTGCGAGAGCTGTGTCAGATTCTTAAGAAAATTATACTGGGGTAATAAACGCGCGGCTTATCTCGCGTGGCTTTCTGTCGTTGCAGTTTCGAGGTTCGATGTTTTTATTCCTTCGTACGTTTTTTTTTTCGGATTGACAACCAGACCGATCCATTTCATATTGCGGTCGCAAACAAACAAGAGAAACATATGAAAAATGAGATGGCTGTACAGCAGTAGTGCAATGAAAAGTAAGGAGTAATGGACGAGACAGGCATTTCAAGAGGGATCAGCGTAACATGAAAGAAAATAATATTTCCTCAGTGACATCGTTTTATTCGCGTATGTACATAAGTAATGCGGATTCACGTGTATAGCTGCACCGACGTAAAACTCGGCAACTGCAGTTTAATCGGAAACGCTTTTGCGGATTGGCGAAATTCGTTTATCAAGCATAGGCATTGCAATCCCGACGCGTAATGTTTTATTAATTAAAACTTTCGGTGAGATAAATTGCGAAATGCTTAAGCACAAGTAGTAATAAAACGTTGCGGTTGATGCTAATGAAACACACAGTGGAACAAACATTTATAATAAGCGGTAGCCGCCCAAAACAGAGCGCAACGGGCGTTGCACTTGTTACTTTGCGACGGTATATCGCGAAATGTATTTCACAGTCGGAAGATATTAAATATTCCGGTCGTTTACCGTTCTAGGACGTAGCCTGTAATTTTTCTAACAAGCTACCGGGAGCTACGAACTTGCGGGCTCTACTTTCGAGGATGCTACCAGAAACTGTATTTTTTTATGCGTAATTAAATCTTCCAGAATTCGCTCATGGATAGCGTTTAAAACTCCGTATTATTGAAACATTTTTATGTAGCGAAATGTCAAAGTATAAAATGGTACTGCGCTGGCGTGATAATTGCATTAAGAACGGACATGTAGTTTATGCCGTTTTATCTACGCGAATAACTTATTCAACTGTAGAAAAATCGCAAATATTAGGGTAATAATTAAATATAATTTACAATTTTACTGTCGTCAACTACTAGTGATTGGAAGATCGCGTTACGAAGTCAAAATTTAATTAAAATCCAATCTGCTTTGATTAAATTGAACCAGATTTATATTTACTTGAAAATAAAATATATCGTTAAATTTGGCTGCAAAATATTGTTGGAATCAACAGAGAATTATCACAATTCAAAATTTATTAATTTTGGAAAACTTACAAATTATGTACAAGAATATAAATGTTCTCCAACTTGAGAGAGAGAGAGAGAGAGAGAGAGAGAGAGATAAAAATAATTAAATACTACAAAATAATAATTAAAAATAATAAATAAATGTTAACTATAAAAAATTCAACTTGCGATACTTTCTCCGTATATTCGTTTTTAAAATTACTTTTTTGTTTTTTTACGATCGTGTCGAAATTAAAATTTAAAGTGCGTTGAAACTTCTTTTGTTATAATATTCTCCCGAGTCAACGCTACAGCTCCTTTTTTAATCATAATCATCGACGTACCCAACTGCGAATAGCAATTCCAAAGCGAGCCAACTAAAACTAAATCGGACTCGACTGAATCCGATGAAATCCAACACCGTCCGAAGTACAGGAGTTCCTAAGCATCCCGTCCTCTTTCTGTTCCGCATCTCTGTTTCCTCTTTGCTCTCTTTGCGCGTTCGCGAGCGTGTGGAAGCCGGAATGGTGATCAGTCCGCGGGTGTCTTTGCATGCATACGCATATCCCTGGGGAAGAGTATGCGCGTATACACGTATGCGTATGCGTATGCGCGTGTGCGTATGTGTCGGCATTGGGTTCGCGTGTGCGTACGTGAAGAGAGAGGGAGAGAGACAGAAAGAGAGAGAGAGAGAGAGAAAGGCCACAGAGCAGAGCGCGGAGCCCCGAAGCATAGTCTCGACTCGACTCGAGCGGCTGAATCGATCCACCAGCCTTCTCCTGTACGCTCTCTGCGCCCCCAGAACCAGAGCGCCGAACGAACGAACACCTACCGTCCCGCACCGAACGCCCAACCCCTTTCTCTCTGTCTCGTTCTCTTTCTCGTCTGGCTTTCACACCGTTTCGTCTACATTTCTCGCTCTCTCTCTTTCTTTCTCGTACGCGCGCGCGCTCCCTCTCTCTCTCTCTCTCTCTCTCTCTCTCTCTCTCTTCCTCTCTCGCGGCGCCAAACCATCGACCAACCTAGTCACGCGAACGCCCGGTTTCAAAAATGCCCGGCTCTCGGCGCCGTACGCGCGAGCCTCTTTGGTATTTCTCTTCCCTTGGCTCCGTTTCTCTTCCGTACTCGGTCCCTCCGAAACTCGTTGGAAGAATTTTCGCGGCTGGCTAGTCCCTATACCTAAGTGTTTCTTCGAGTTTACTTCTATTAGTCTTGTTCGAGATCCGAACGAGCGAATAGTAAAATTCTTTTCGCGTCAGTTAGTTGTAGAAACATGTACAAATGCTCGCACTAGATTCACAGACATTCAGAATGAAAGTTTGATACATAGAACAGTAGATCTTTAATGATCATTAAAGATTAATTTATTTTTAACTATTTGATATTGCAAGAATATGTTTTCGCAAGAGTAATTTTTCGAGGATACAATAGCGATACAACCATTATCTCTTATTAATTATTATATTTTCATTATTGTTATTACCTTTTTAATTAGAACATTTTTCTATTTGTCTACTAACTTGCATAAAATCTAATAATTTTTAAATAAATCTAAAAATGTAATTTTCGAGGAAATCTTTAATGTCTCTGGAAAAAATGTAAAGTATAAAATGATTCCATCCCGCTCGTGTCAGGAGAGATATAAAATAGCTCTATTCTTGATCCGCCTGAGAAAATACCGATGCCGAAAGCATATTTAGCTGTTATACGCGAAATGGAAATATTTGCACGGAGAAAAATTTTTTATTGAATATTACTTTCACAAAAAAGCTCACAGAATATTATTAGCATACCTTGGTCATGCGAGTTTTGCATACTCGGTCAGTGCTATTAACATAATCCAGTTAACCGAGACATTGTAATAAAAAGCACTTGTATGCTGAATGAGACCTACCTCTCCACGAAAGCAATTGTTGCTTCATTTGTACGTTTGTTGTTTGAGATGCATCAGTCTCATGAACGTAATCAGTTATGTCGCTTATTGCAATTTACGCAAACAAGGAGGATTATGCTAATTACCGTGTAATCGTAGCACAGGACATGTTAATGAAAACATATTTCTTGACAACAGCATTTTATTATTCAGAAAATGTACAATTAATCTTGCAGTAACACAGGTACTTTTGCATGTACAAGTAGAAAGAACGATACACTGAGGCGAGATTATAACATCGTCGATATCAAAGGCGACAAGTGGCAAAATAAGAATTATTAATAATTATTCAACAAATTAAAAAAAAATTTAATATGGAAAATGTAATCAAAGAGAGAGTTGACCTAGTTTAAACTAATATTGGTTTATGCATAACGCAAAGTTTGATGTTTATATTTCTCATTGACTTAAAAAAAAACTTTTGTAATTATTTTATTAATCCGCGTACCGTAGAAACGTGAAAATGATGAAATCTGTTCTTAAAATATAATCAGTTTAATTAGACGAAACCACTTTCTATCAATGTTGGCGGTGATTTGCGTCGCAATCTGTCTATGCGCGTGTATCGAATTGCATGTGCATTTGCAAATTGTATACATACCCGGGTGTGTATACGAACAGACGATAACTATGCGGTGCAGCTATACGGGTAGGATATTAGTTAACATATTAGTGAAACACATTACGTATACAATATATATTACATATTGCATGTGTCCCAGATTTACGGCAACTCCTATTATTGACGGAATCTGGATCAATTTCAGACATATACATGTATAATCTTTTCTTCAATGGATAAACGTTAATTACAATACACGACTATTTAATATATAATGTATAATTTTAGATTTTCTGTACCTTAGAAAAGACGAAGGTAAAATCATTTTTCTCGTAAATCTCTTGTCAAATCAAATCATTTTTATTGCCAAGACATTATTCGTATTCACATGTTCTCTCTCTGTTGACGCTTAAATTTTTACATCTTCAAAAATAGTTGCCCAAACGACTTTGATTGGAAATACAGATAGTTTGTAATGGACAGTTGTGAAATCGTTAATTGCTAATCGACGCCGCTATTATTGACGTGCTATTGATACACTATACCCACTGGCATTTGGCAACAACGTTTAAGTAATAGTACGGAAATTATTTTCGGTGACTTTATTGAATCACGTGTAGAGTTATAACGTCATATGATAACGCCACACACGCATTCATCGATTCAATTACGCGCGTATGTCATGGAGGTACCACCCCTCGGTGTTGTCCCTCTCTACACCGGTGATTTGTGTCCCTCGTCCGTCTACGTGCGTGTCTCGGGCCGCGTGTGCATTTGCAAATTGTATATACACCTCCGTGTATGTACGTGTACACGGCAACTCGGTATTTGTGTTTGAGCATACCTAGACGCGGGCGTACGCGTGCGCTTACCATGCCCCTGGCTCCGTTGCGGATATAGGGTGGCTAATGGAGAAATTCAGCCCGCAACGGAAACTGTGATATACTCTCGTTTCTCCGGTCCCGCCGCTCGCCGCTCGTAATCGTAGCTAGTCGCCTTCTCTATTTAGAGTCTATTTGATGTGGATCGCGCCAGCACGGGCGACAGTCGCCTGGGGTTCGTCTCCTCCGGCCGGCCAGGGCCAATTTGAAACTTTGCCGGCTACACCGGGTAAGGGATCGAATCTTGACGGTGATACCGTGTTCGGATCGTACAGGTTTGCCTTACGGATCGCGCCCGTTCCGTGTTCAAGTTTCGCCTCGGTCGCGGTGCATCAGCCACCGGGAATTCGAACGGGAATAAAGGCGAGTTTGCGGGATTCGCGATTGACGGTCGTATCGGATGAAGAGCCAAGTCTTCGTAGTGCTTCCTTTCCGTCTTTTGTGATATTCCGCATGAGACAACTGAAGACTGAAGATTCTCTGAAAACATGAAAACTATTTGCAATGACAACGTGCTATTGAAAGAGTGCAATACAAAAACGATTTAAAGATATATGAGAAGAAAGATGAGAATCATTAAGGTATTTATTTGCGATATAAATTGCGATTGTGATTGTGAGAAAGCATTCGATTGAACTGATTTTGACGGAAGTGAGTGAAAAATTCGCTGTCGTACTGCAGTGTACAAATAAATGTGCAACCGTTTACGAATATAAAAATGTTAGATTTGATGTATTTTTCAAACCTTCGAAAGTATAGGCGAAAGCGTTTTTGTATCGTGGGAAAAGTGATGGAAAAAAAAAATGAAATCGAGGGTGTACGCAGGACGCGTCGGGTCGATTCTCGTATCTTCGCTTTCCCGGAGTGTCCATTTTAATCTGTTCAATTCCGTGATTTGTGACCTCTCTAATCCTCCCTTACTCACAAACGACGTATCTACCGATATAAATAAACTACGGATTTTCCTGTCGATTTCGCGAAGCCGTATAACGTCGCTCGAAGACTACAGATACTATTGCTGACGTTAACTTTCCCTGAATTCGATTTGCGAGTCGTCACGTATTTCATTGGATAAGATTCGAATAAATGTGTATGGTTTAACAAAAAAAGCGATCCATATTTCTAATTTATATACATATAATTATTTTATATTGTCATAATACAACGCTAGTAATCGAAAATTTGAAAGCTTCCTATTTGACAGAAATATTTCTTAACGTAAGAAAGGATACATTCTTAATGCGACTTTTCCAACTTTATATAAATATAATGAATATATTCGCGATCTATAAAAAACGGAAAAGGAGAACTGCTATGAAATGTTTGTAGCCTAATCAAGCGTAAGAATACGCTGTATTCAGAATGCAGCAAAACACTTAAAAATGTCGTAAGATTCGGTGGAATTGCAGTTATTAAACCGTCAACTTTACAACAGCTATACTTACTAAACTATAAATCTTATAAATCCCTTAGAAAGAGAGACGCAATTTAAGATTTAGTCACGCTACCGTTGTAAAAAAAAGTGCTTTATTCATTGTTGCTCGCGGATGTGTGTTACAGCGAGCGGTGGCAATACACGCGTCCTTCCTACTTTCTTTCATCGTATTGCAGAGAGTTTGTTTTATGAATTGCAGCGTGCAAACTTTCGCGATAAGGAGTGTTCGTATAAATTAAGAACTTTTTATGCAGAACGCCCCAAACTTAGCGAGCTGTTACCGTAGTCGAGCAATTTGGAGTCAATACTTGCCAAGTCAAGTCATTATCTGTCGCAAGTTTCAAATTTCCAATATTAAATATATCCAGCCGCTAATCTCTCGGATACGAATAAGGAAGTTTTATGTTATCGATTGTTATCCGATATGAAGGTTCGCGAATGAAGCTTCCGAAGGCGACTTTTCTTATCTGTACGACAGATACGTATATTTGTCCACGTCATTATCTGCGTAATGTCGTAATAATGGCCGTTTCCTCGTGGGCGAATAGAACGCATCGCGCACGTTTTCGTGTGCGTATATCAACGAGTGCACGAATGTGAAGCTTGTACGTACATACACACACGTGACATGAGAATCGAAGTAGCCATGAGCGGGGCTTCCACTGCCGAGTGGTATCTAATAGGTGGGTTTGCATCGGTGCATAATGACTAGAACGATTGGAGCGAACTGAATATCGGCACTCCACGCCAGCGGCGTGTACGTTTATGGGACAATCGATGATGTATTAATGTCATAGGCGCGCCTCTGCGGACGTATGAGAGGAGGGGGGGGGGGTTTCGTACCTATTCCGCCAGTTACAGGCATTCATCCGCTTGATACAGATAGCCGGTCGTATACGCGCCAATTTGTCACGATGTCAATCCGCCGTTGTTAAGAAACGCGCGACAGATTATTCCGTGTCGATGCGTCCGCGTGGCATCGCCATATCCCGTCATTTCGCTGGAAACTCGAATCGAACGTTTTTTCAAGGAAATCAAAATTTCTTATTATTCATATTTTTATTGTTTACGTGCTGGCAAATAAAACCGAAAATAACGAGATAAGCAGCAGCGTATTTTGATGTTTTCTCAATCAGATTATTACTAGTAAATTTATGAGACCATGATTATTTATCGGATAACAATCGGCAATGTACATCAGTTTCAATAAAAATAAAACCGAAAATAACGAGATAAGCAGCAGCGTATTTTGATGTTTTCTCAATCAGATTATTACTAGTAAATTTATGAGACCATGATTATTTATCGGATAACAATCGGCAATGTACATCAGTTTCAATACGGTCAAACGATAAGACGGTAGATATGAATAGAAGCTTCATGGAACATTGCGTTTGGGACTAAGATGTTCATGAAATGTGCCGCGTTTCACGATAAACCTGCGACATATAAGACAGATATACACGAGGACCGCAAACAGGACCGGGAACGTCGCGTCGAATCGATAGCCATTCGAGGAGAACAGAGACAACCGGGCGTCGACATCGGATATCGGCGAGGGTGGATATGGAGGCAACCGAGCGACGGGCCCCTTGGCCTAAATTTCATAGAACTTGGAAATCCAGGGACCAGTATTTTTTTTATGTACTGTACATTACCTCTTTTTTACTCTCGCTATATTCTTGAGCATATTTTTGCACTGCCGATGGTAGCAGCTGTTGGGATGCATTTCACTCGGGTGATGCTCGGACACGCGGAAGAGCATCCATCATGCTCGTATGTATGTAGGTTAGACGAGGGTGGTGGAGCGAGGATTGGCGAACCCGTACGTCGAATCGATGTGTGCGTTCGAAGAGGATAAGAGCATTCGGATATCGACGACGCGCGCGGTGAGTTAAGTGCCAAACCTATCGAATCGCGGCAATAGCCGTGTGTCTAAGATCACCGTATCTTTACGTTTAAGGGCACGTAAGAGAAATTTCATACGTGACTAGTTTTGCACTAGCTGGAAGAGCGTCCAAATTAGCGAGACTGAATCGATCGTTTGAGAAATAAGGCAAGAAATTTTTTAAGCAGGAAAAAATTGTAACTGTTTCGAACAAGTCGTTGCACAAAAATTATTGCAGATATTTCGAGATGTTTTAACATCGCAGATAGTTTACCGATTATAATTTAACAAGTGTGCGACGAGATAGCTCTAATTTTGTATGGTAATACTTATTTTCCGATGTTCTCCTTGAAGTAGCCGACTCAATTATCCTTTTGAAAGCGGAAATTGAAGGTAGGCGGAATCCCCTCGGACGCCCTACGTACGTCATGACTTCTCGAGCTCGTCCGTTGATTCCATTCTCACGACGATCGTGCGAGGGGCCAATTAGGAACTAGCAGTGACTCTTTACGAACGATAAACGCTTGGACGATTTAACTCGCAATAATAAGGACCGGCTCGTAGCGGCAGTAATAGCCGCTGATTCAGCGCTATTTTGACGCGCCGCACGCCCGGCATAATCGCGCGGCTTGCGATTTTCGAATCCGCGCGAACGTGCGTGCCGGCAAATTAACCCTCTCGCGGTATTCGCGTAACCAGAGCCGTCACTCGCACTCTCCACCCGAAGCCCTCCCACAACCCTACTACGCTCCACCAGTTTTCCGTCGGCGAGTCGAGGTAAATGCTGAGTATTTAGGATTCGCGAGCTTCGCCGTGTAAACCGAGGCGAAGCTCGAGTCGTGCAAATATTTGATTCCTAAGTCCCGATGAAACACCAACTCCCCGCACGCTCTCGCGCGTCCCTCTCGCCCACGGCTCGCTCGACCAGATTATTAACACGATTATTACACGAGCAAACACAACGTGGGAGCGTTGTGTTGCGTTGCATTGAACAACGAGACGTGAGGTGAAATGATCCCCGCGTGAGAGTATAATTAACGCCGAGGCTGAAAGATACGGTCGGAATTGCGAAAGCATGATCCTGTGCTACGTGTAATTCACACTGTTTGGAGAAGTGCTCCATTTAAAATGAACATTTGATCGCTTGCATTTTCGCGGAGGTAGATGTATGTCTCGTTAGAAATCCAATAAACGTGACGTGACTGTTTTCCTTAACGGGACGCTTAATCGAAAATCATTCGGTATTTATGCTTGCGCTTCATCGGTCTTCCCTCGATCTTCCCCAATTCGAGGCGAGTAAGAAACTTATCAGAATCTCTCTCTATCTCTCGAGCTCTCCCTCTATCTCAGTCGCTTTTAGCGACTCCTTCGTGAATTCATCATCGCCGAACTTATATGATTAAAACCGCTAGGGCCCGCAAACTCTCGGCGGTCGCGTTTCGTCATCCCCTTAATCATATCTATTTTACACTATCATTGAATCTGTTCGAGGGGGAGAATGGATGTAGGGCCTAAACCCTCCGTTTCTCGAGAGGAGAAGCACGCAATCGGTTCCGCACGAAGACGCGTTGAACGACAGAAAACGAAAACGGGATAGGACGAAAGGGCGCGGCGGTTCCAGTCGATGCGAATCTCTCTTCTCAATTCTCTTTCGCTCTCTCTCTCCCCCCCTCTCTTCCTCTCCCTTTCTCCCCGAATGCGTTAAACCGAATTAAACAAACACGGCCGCCGCCACTGCGGCGTCCTACGGCGTATAACATATTTCAGAGCCGGCTCAGCGTAGTTCATCCTCCTACCACTCGCACACTCCGCTTGATTATTTTCTACCCCTTGCCCGGTCACCCTACGCGTCCGCGGTATATGGACGACGGCAATCTCGTTCTCTTTGTTATCTAAATGAAAGCGTTGCGTCGTTACGCGAGTGCATACCATTTGATATCTGTATTCTTTCATGTCTAAACAACGCTTGTAACATCGTGAAAAGAGTTTAATGAGAGATTTATGATAACATTTGTGTTTACAGGAAAACACGGTAAATACGAACCGGATTAAATATTAGCCGATGAATAAATTTGATGACTTTTGATAATCTTGTCGGAAAGACAATAACCATTGCCGTTAGCAGAAAGTAATAATATTTATACCATGATTTTTGACATTTTCGTTTTTGACGTTTTAATGCATCTGATTCTGGTGAATCATATAGCTTATTCGTTAGCCTTTTAGATGCAAATATTGGCAGAGATAGATGATGGCTTTTATCGAGATTTCAATAATATGTATATTAAAGATATGGACGTATTGGAATTTTTTTAACAAATTAAAAATATCTTTTGGTCATTTTAAGTTTATTTTCGGATTTTTTAAAATAAAATTTAAAACAAATTTGATTTAGCAATATTGAATTTCGATTTAATTTAATATTATAAATGTATTCTACAATATAACGTTAACAATATTTTTTTAAACTTCACACGATTTAATTTTGTCACGTAATTTAAATGCATTTTAATAAATAAAAAATTGATAAGAATATTTGATATACAAAATTTTTTTTGTAATTTTTGCGGCATTGTAAAGTACAAATTTCCGTAGGATTAGAGCTAGATTTACCCTACGCTTACAGGTTTTCGAATGCTGTAGGGAATAACTTCCGCATCGCGACGGCCAGCGGCGGCAAACTACATTAAACGAATACTGCCGAGTTGCGATCTCCACCGTAGGCAATACGTTTTATAGCCGATTTTGCGAAACTAACGCATCGTTCGCCCTTGTGTACCGCGTGCGGATGCGTTAATACCATACTCCCGGCTAACCCTCGCGGTTGAATGCGCCCAGCTAAAAGCCACCACCACTACTACCACCAGCAACGCCGCCGCCATTCATCCAGACACGCTTTCTATCCCCTGCCCTTTCCCTCCCCCCCTCTCTTCCCGCGGTGTTACTCTCCCTCGCCCTACTCTATCGAATAGCCGCGTCCTCTCGTTTCCCCCTTTTCACTCCCTCCGACCCTCGCGCGACCTCTCGAGAGTACAATAGATTCCTGTAACTACCCCTATCTACGGCACGAATCGAATGCCTGTTTGTGTATTCGAGTGCACGGTTATTTGACGGACACCGAGATGATGTACACACAGATTCATCGTGCTTGTAATCCGCGCGTGTGTGGTCGCACACCAGCCAAATATCAGCGTATACGATACGGTGGCATAGAGACTCTTAAATTACCATTTTCGCGTTAAGAACTCGTGAGAGAGGTCTCTGTAGATCACACGAGTACCGATCATTCGTTTGTTCAAGCACACGAGCCAATTTTGCGAGAAGCATAAAGTTACAAAGGGGAGAGACAAAGAGAAACGAAGAGAAAGAGAGAGAGAGAAAGAGTCGCAAAATAAAATGAATTTCACTTTGATCGCTATCGCTATCGAACGAGCGTGTGCACGGTACAGCGACGATTCCTAAGAAGTTCAATTACACGACACTAGCGGCTTCGGCAAAATGCCCATCAGATTTTACACTGCAAATTTTCACGAGGCTAATTTCATGGTTGCTGCAATAATACCAGTCCGTTCAACGTCGGTATTACGGGTTGACGGAAACTTCACCTTCACGCGGTGACGGCAGGCGACGGCAATTACAACATAAAGTTACGAGGCGGGACGTACAGTGTGCCAGTTGCAATAACGCAACTAAACAACTTGACCCGATTCCACTTTGATATTATGCATATACAACGGCTCTATCATAAACCTCGATTTGCGCCATTAGCATCGTGAACTAATCCATCTCGATCTGCGGCGAAACATAAAAAAAATGTCCGTTAACCCTGTTTTAAATGTTCAACGTGCTTAAAAGAGTAAATCGATTTAACTCGTTATTTCATAAGAACAGTCTATTAAGTAGTTCTTAACTTAATTGTGCAGCCGGGACATTTGACCCTTCTGGATAACGAGCGAATGCCGGGAGTCATTAAAAGAAGGAGAACTCTAATCGTAACTTAAGTTTACTTGCAAGTTGTACACTTGCTTTCTCGAGGAAAAAACGAAGACAATAATAAAGTATTCAATAGTCACGAATTTATCTGTATAGTTTACATTTTAATATTGTTGAGAGGAAAATGAAAAATACTACATTTAATTTTCTTTAAATACGCTATTATTTAAATTATTTAAATTAATTAACTTAATATATTATACATTATACATTAAGATTCTAAGTAATATTTTATCAAACGCATTGATTC
>VBVQ01005226.1:0-12336 GCA_011636635.1 Tetramorium simillimum | reverse complement strand
AGTTTAATGTATATGTATATAATATAATTAGAAAAAGAAAGAGAGAAAAAGAGAGATATAAGAGATTTTTTATAACTTTAATAAATTAATTTGATTTAAAAAATATATATATTTTATACCGTAATTAAAATTTATACCGTAAATGACTGAAAACAATTTTCCACACTTTATATTACGTTTGTATTACCGCCATTTCAATTGTTCATATAAGAAATAAATTACTTCATATATTGTGAGCGGAATAATATTTCAATAAACGATGAATTTTCCATCGCCTGTCTGTCTCAAAGAAATATACCGACGATTTCGAAGAGACGGCGGAAAAAGTTGCAGCTGATGCATCTCGCCTGCACTTGACTGCTTTCAAGCGAGGAGTCGGAAAAAGATTCTGAAATGCAAATGGGCGCGAAACCGATCGATTGCATAATTTACGGTGCAGCCCGCGAGCTGAAAATACTGACGTTATCACGAATTTCTTGTCACGTAAACGTAAATTACTTCTTTTACTTATCGCTGACAATTTCCCATTAGCTAAATACGAGTATTTTCACCTCATATACTTTTTTTTCAATGAAGCATCATTGCGATAAAAATTAATGATCTCGTTAAAATTATAGAAATTACAACATAATATAAAGTATCATTTTCAGATTTCAAAAATTTTTTCTTCAATTTTACAATTTAATGACCGTCATAAATAGTTTTTAGTTTGACGTTCACAAATATAAATAGAAATTAGTTTATATTAAAAAATCTTCTCCCTTCCTTGAAATTAAATTTTATATCAAATTGACACGGCGCTATCGCTCTAAAAAGCAAGAATAAATCATTCATGATGCAAAGAGCAAGGAGATCTCGCCTTGATACTGCCTTTTTCTTCTCTAGTGAGTATGCGAGTAGAAGTTTTCACATTTCCCGTCTTTTCACCTCAATGTTTGAGTCTGAACCGCTCTTAAGACTCTCGCGATGCTCCAGTAAATTCGATGATGACGTTTCTCCGGTTCTCCCCGGTTTTCCACGAATCTTTTTCCTTGTTTTTCACTCATTCCGCAGGCGGCCTTTCAGGGTGTCGGGTATAATTTACGATCTCGTTAAAAACGTAGAAATCATTTATTTCCGTAGTACGACGTAATGTAGAAAAACGATCGGCGGGGTGAACGAAACCAATAGTGAAACGGGATCATTTTGCAACTTCTATTTTTAACATGGAACAACACTGCTATTTTTGTTACGCAATAGTAACAGGTTTTAAAATAGATAACAAATGCCGGTGTTGTTAAAAATATTATCAGTTATTAACATACTTTCAGCATCAAATATTTTAATTTTTTAGAACAGAATCTATTGAGAAAAATATTATTTGAACATTACTCTTATATTCTGATTCTATAAAAATTTCAACAATTTTAATTTCGTTTTATTTGTCAAATTTAGTTAAATTTTAAAAACTTTTTAAAAATATTTTTAACTCTTTAAAACACTATTAAGTCTAAAAATTTCCAGATTTTTATTTCAGGAGATATATGATTTCTAAATCTGCAAGTTTTTTTAATTCCATATTAAAGGTGCAAAATCCAACAGTAATTTTCTTACGTATGTATTACTTTACTTACGATGCAATTTGTGATAGACATTCGCGGAGCAAAATTTAAAAATCGTTAGCGACAAAACGCGACGCACTTTTGCGTCTCCACGGACGCGTACAAATGCACAATGTCCGTCATCCGTGAGCGGCTAAGTAGAGCTCACGTCTGGTTGTAATAAATAGTCTACTCCATCCTCTTGTCACTCCGTTCGCTCCATATTCGTCAAACGAGGATCAGCGTACCCGCTGCAAGAGGGACCCTCCCGCGCGTACGTTTCCTCCGGTGGGTTTACGGCCCACTTTCCCGGCTACGCTTATTGTGTTGCCCCAAATACATTGTGCACGCAACCGAGAAATGTCTGCTGACGCTCGGTGGCTCACGATTATCACGCTGCGGCGAAAAAGGTGCTATTAGAGGGCCCGCTTCCCTTAAACCGAGTTTGCATGTTTCTTTCCGCGCCATCGTCCATTTAGGCTTATAAAAAGTAACATCTATATTACGAGGAATTAATTTTAGTTAAATTGCGTATAAAGCATTTATAATAGATATGTAACTCTCTTATGTGCAAAATTTTATTGAAAATATATATAAAAGTTCGTGCTATTATTTCATGTATTATCTCGTCTTTTATCGTGAGATTATCTACAACGCGACTATTATATATAATGCGAAATTAATGAAGAAAACACAGGCACTTATAAAATATTAATCACCGAACTCATAGCAAAAAATGACAATAACAAAATGCACATTATATTTTAAAAGCGGCGGATCATAAATTATCGTGATAGCTCAATTTCGAAGAAAGAAAATAGTTGCCCATACAATGAATTGCCAGTTCAGTTCACATTGCGACACTGTTATAAATGTTTAAGACGGCCATTAGCACGAGTCAGCGAGTCCAGAAGCGGCTAATGAAGATGGAAAATTAATTAAGTCGGAAAATTAATTCCTTCCATGATAGAGTGAGATATTGCGGTTGCCCGATTCAAATCAAAACTGCGAATTTTGATTTACTTCGGCTTAATTAAATTTCCACCTGAATTAGCGATTCACCAAAGTGAGCTAATCCACCGGCGTAATGAGCCCCGCGAGAGATGTAAAGCTGAAAATTCATAAAGCTAAATATTTAAGATAAATACCTACATTTTTAAGATAAAACAATTTCATTTTCATCTATATATCTCTGTTGAATAATTCTGCAAAAGAATCGATGATCGATAGATAATAGATGAAGAATAATCAGGGACAAATAATATAAACGAACATTTAATAATTTATTGTAGGAAGTGAGGAAGTGATTGAGTTGATTTGACTAATAGTGGTTTGTCCTTTATTGGTTATGTAAATAATTATTTTATTAATTATACATGTATCAATTTATTATTTATTGTTACGAATATCATTTTCATAGGAAAATATTTCACGCATGAAGTTTCTCATTTAAAGCTACATATTTCTATTGCGCCATACCGTTTTAATCGAATACTATACTAAGTTTTGTCATAAATATATCGTAATAGCAGAAACACATTAACGTATCTTTATACTCTTTATGCAAAGTATGCTTTACGATGCGGAACACCGTTACTTAGACAGTTCCTTAATTTCATCGCGATGAGCTCGAGATCTATTTGTTCACTGAGAAGCATCGGAGATAAGGCCTCGAGGATTATGAAGGAGATTGCTCGACTGCGGTCCAAGGAAGCGCCCTCGACAAGAGAGCTACCTAATTACGATGAGGGAAGTCGGAAGCGCCAAGCAGGGCCGGCCCTATACGACTTTAATGCTTTAGTCATATTTTCGAATCTAAATTAATTAGAGGAATTATTTTTCAGAGCCTTATTTTTTTTAAGTCCAAGATTTTTCTTTATTACAGTTTTATTTTATATTCTGTTTCACTGCGGTGTCTTTGTTTTTTTAAAAATACGGATTTAAGACAATTCGCACTTAAGCAATAATATACTTTATTGTTACAGAAGAAAATTACAAAAAAAAAATAGTTTTATATAATAATCTTATTCAGTTCATTTATTGTGCAGTAATTCATTTACAATGTACTGGCCGTATAAACGAATACAACATTTTACAGTTTATTCATACAGTCGCGCATTTAAAGGTCTTAAATTTTACATTAAATTAAGACTTTCAGTTCTTATTAAGTTATTATTAAATGAAAACAGTAAAATTAAATGAATATTTCTACTGATTATTTAAATTTCGTATGAAGTGTGAAAATATGTAAATTTTCATTGCATTAAACAGAAACCTACATTACACGCTCTGTAATTAACTAACATTTTGCAGCTCTGTATTTAAACTAAAGATTTCTAATTTCCATATTACATCTATTTTTAAGTACGTTTAATATAAAATGTAAGATGTTTAAATTTTACTTTGTACATGTGCAGTTGGCTAAACAGAAAGAGCCCTATGATTTATTATTTCTCGCCACCAAAATTCTCGCGGTTGCACCGCGGCGGCCCTGGTGGTAAAGGAAGATGAAGAGTAGTAAGAGGATAGTATCTTCCTCTCAGTTAGGTACCTCTGAGAGAGGTACGGCGAGAGGACGTAACATCCTAACGCTTTAACCCTGCTCGTTCTACCCGGTTTCCCTTTCTGTCGGTTGAAGCGTATAGTAGATGAAAAAGGAAGCATATAACCGAGAGATAACGTCTATCGACACCACTGCTAAAGTCGTAACGAACCGATCCTCAAGAACGGCGCTTGTCTAAATGCTAAACTTTACGGCATACCCGCATGATCGTTCCAGAAACTTTAGCCGCTCTTTTTCAGAGATGTGGAAGCGTGTTACCGACATTAATGCTGGTTACTCCTTCGAGGAGCAAGATATAACGACGCCGTAATTTACCGGCCCGGAAAAATTACGGACGGAATAAATAAGCCTTCATTTGAGGAATATGGACTTTAAATAGACGCAAAATTGAAAAGATCATGAAACTTAAGATTACAAAAATCATGAAATATTTATACAACTCATCAAAGCTATATACAAACTTAAAGATTATATTAAAATTATAAATATTAAATATTTATTTTTTAATTCGAGCGTGCTTAATTGTAAGCAGAAAATAAACTGGAATGATAGGATTAAATTTAATTCCATAATTCGTCGTGAGATGGAATTTTTATCGTACTGTTCTTTCTGTTATAGCTCTCTGCTATTGTCGATGGGATTTACGCTGAGCATGGTCATACCGCGGGATCGTTCACACATTTGGCGAGCGATCGACTTCTCGTTGGTGGAGGCGCTGATGCGAGGTCCTTGCAGGGCGCCAAAGGGATCAACAACTTCGTCGGATGTCTGAGAAAGGTTGGATTGGCAGCATGATTTATTTATACCTTCCAACTTTTCCATCCTTACATCGCAAATAAGCTTAACGGGAATCAAAATTGCATAAAGCGTAATAGAAGCCATTAACCATTTTAATGCTAGATTTCTGCACAAACTACAAGAAGATTACAGTTGCAATATTTTACAAACGATAAACTAAATAAAATACAATTTTTATTTTTATTTTTATTTTACAACAAAAAAAAATGCATAATTAGAAAGCAGAGAAAGATAAATAATTAGTGATTCAAAATAAAATGTATTTTACAAAGAATAAATTTTAAAGGAATAAATGAATTACAAAATTATATTCAGTTCAATTCCAACGCACTTTAAGAGATTTTTAATTATAATTATAAAGATAAGCAATGTTAAATGGAAAATTACAATAAGTGATAGTCTTTGACATTTTTGTTGGAAAGAATTAACTATGAGTCTTGTAATAAATTTATAAATAAAATTTAATTTGTTTATTTTCGCACACTTTGTATTAAATAATCTTTAAATTTAAATTAATCTCTTTTTTTCATTTTGTGTTAATATACAGAGAAATAGCTTAATAGATGACTGATTCAATATGTGCCTTTATTTGCTTTTGTCGCAAACGATTATTTTTCCGTGTGAGGAACAATAATAGCTGGTGAACAAATCAAACTATCCATCGCAATTATTAAATTGCCCTTTTGTACTCTTTTTAGTCGAGCATCAATGCACAATTACTTTGATACCAAAATTACACTGCCGATGGCGAATCGCAATAGTATGTTATTAAACATTTGACGAGATACATAGTGCCAGTAAAGAGAATGTAATCATAGACTCACCGAGTTCTTTCGAGAGCATACATGCTGCTTAAACATTCTGCGCTGTAATAAATTTGATTAAAAGAGTGGCTCTTATATACATAGTATAAAGGAACGTAACATGATGCACTTATAAAATAACGAGATTCTTGTTAACTTTGTACGAATGAAACAAAGCTCAGGAAAATGTTTGTCAATTTCTTAAGCTTTTGATTATACAGTGTACTCTTCTACATATTTATTTGTAAGAATTTACTATAATTCTATAAAGAATGTAATTGCATGTGTAGTTTTCATAATCTGCAGACTTTTTAAAGCATTGCAAATGAATCTCTTTACATAAAAAATTTGGATGCTATTTTCTTAATTCTATCTTTTGCTAAGAGATATATATCAGTATTATTTGAATTTCGAACTAAATAAAAAGATTTTTATTATAATCGATTTCGTTAAAGACTTTAAGTTTGGTTAAAGTTATCGAAACTTTTCGGTCGGCAACAGTAAAAGTTGGAGTGATTCCTAATTAAGAGCCTTTAAATAAATGCCCATTAAACTCGTTAAGTACTACATAAGAATATTTTCAACTAAGAACTTTCACACTTTAAGCACTCAGAAATTTTGGAATTATTTCTATCGATAGAACGACGCATGAACTTTTTGTAGAGACCAATAAAAATGTCCGCCCAACAGGGTGTCGACGTGGTCATCGCCACGCAATGAAATATTCATGCCAGCAACTTACTTGGGGAGTTCCGCCGTGAAGTGAAGTCAAACTAACGCGCCATGGGTGGCGACAAAGAAACGCGAATGAAGCGATAAAACTTGTCACAATATAAAACGCACTACTGAGGCAAAAGGTTAATGGCGACTGTAATTTGCTGACTGTTTGCAGCTTAGGCAATGCGATGCGAATCGCTTGGTGAATTATTCCTACGAGTTTTATTTACGAGCGTGCGCGCGCTTGCGATATGTAAATTGTTCGGGATTCCATCGCGGTAAAGTTTCGAGTTCTACCTAAGGCTCTTAGCTCCCCGTTGCAATCATATTGCATTATGACGTTAGAGGCGAAAAATCGTATAAATTTTTCTCTCGCGTTATACATCAAAATGGATTAGTTTTTTCGCATCTGTCACTATTCGTATTTGCAGATCTTTTGATTGAATATTTTTTACGACCATATGCTCCCTCAAATTCTCCGATCAACCTGCAAATATAATATTCGATCAGTTTGTGCAAATATAAATATCCAAGCTTTTTTTATTTTATATAGATTAAAATAGTTTTTTCGACGTACATCAAGCGCACTTGCATATCTCTTGATGGACAGTAATCTTTATGACCAAAAGCAAGTTATCTCGTGTAAGATAATCTGTCATTTCTTTGTTTATCTTCCGAGTTTTTCTTCCGAGAATAGTCTGGGAAAACGAGCACGATATGCATGCAACTGTGCGTTACGAGAACGCCGGCTGTTTGTATTATCAGTCCAAATAAAGAGATATTTGTAGAAAATCAAAATTTGACAGTAATCTCTGTTTTCCAAGCGCATACTAAAATTTAGAATATAATTCTCAATTAAATTTTAGAATATTGGGCACAGTTCAATAATTAATATAAAGATTTAAATAAAAACATACTACGTAAAATATACTAAAAGCGCAATAAATATAAAAATTCAATTTACGTTTATTTTAGGTTTATCAAAAAGACAAATAATAATCAAAACTATTTCTTTTGACCTTATGTTCACAGGTGGAGTTTGCTGCGGAAAGAATCAGAATGGAGCTGATCGAGGCGGCCAAAAGCGGAGCGGCGGGTGCTGCGGCTTGGGGAAAGATGGATTTTCACTGTCGCGAACCTAGAACCACAGATCCGATCACGTTCACCACCAGGGATTCGCATCTCGTGAGTATACTCTAGTTACTTGCAGTGATATGTGATGTCCTAAAAAATATTTGTATATGCACTCTCATGTTCCAGTGTTAATTACTTATAAAAAAAGGAAAAGCAAGACTGTTCCGTAAAAGAATCTTTCTTGAGAATTTTTTTCTCTAAATACATAAGTTTCAAAGACACATGAGAAATGATTTTATCTTAAAATGTCACGAATCTCTTTTAGAGATATTATTATAAGTCTGACGTATGATTTCAGAATTTTCTTTAAATCGATGCAGCTTTTAATGCTTCTCCTTTTAAGACGAATGTGACTCCACATATTTTATACATATGGTCTACGTTAAACTTGAGAGATTACAGGATATTTAGAACAGAGAATCAAATATGTAACAGAGTTTTTATTACATATTTGTGAATCGAACATACCGCACCGTTTTGGCATAATTGTTTTTACTCAAGGGTTGCTCCGCGGCAGCGCGGCACTTTAATGCACGTGTCTCTTAAATAATGCAAAGGGAGAAGTACGATCCGATTCCATTATCGAGTAGAATCGTGACGATGGAAATATCCGATTAAATCGGGAATGCACTCGAGGAAGTTTTTTGCGCGAGTCAAGCAAGCTGCAAATAGCCGTTCGAAGCAACGGCGCAGCTCGCTTTCAAGTTTTTGCGAATATCTCCGAAAGCAGCGAGGTCAAGGAAACTTCGTGAATGTCCTCGTTCTAAATTACTAGTGGTCCTCGTGACTTTTTTTACACTGGGGGGGCGCATTTGAACTCTTGCACGTGGCGCGTGTAGTCGATGCGCGGTTTGCCACGTAAGTTTTTAGAAAGAAAAAGCACAGTAGAAGAAATATTGTTACCGATCGATTGAGCAAATACATAATACAACACATACTTTATTACTTACCCGAGAAAGTACACGTTAAATCACATTATTCGAGAACATAAACAATATGAGAGTACGCTATGTAGGTTTCGTACTTGGAACTACCTCTTGCATCTAATAACCTCGATATTTCGTTCTTTTCTACCTGTGCACTACTGCCATACAGCACAGATATTAATGTATTTCAATAACGCACTGTCGATAATTTTCGAGCACATCCCTCGCCGACTATAAATAGACGCAGATTATCTACATAAAATTTTCAATTCCTTCTAAATATTGTATATGTAAGACGACTAAATTCTTGGAATATTACCGACATGAAGAAAATTCAGTGTCACATGCCGATTACAAAAATTCTCGTAAGTCTTTTCTTTCGTCGTATCCGAAGACACGGGGACGTGTCCTCCTAGAGTACTAGAGCACTAACGCAAATGTTCTGCGCGCAGAGCGCGTCCTCTTATGCGCTTTTACAGGCCACGAGACACCGTCGTTACCATTGCAAATCCTTGTTACACCGGCCATCACGGTGTCAAAGGGCGCGAGGATGAGGGTGAATGTACGTGCCCTCTAAAAGGGCATTTCGCCGCCCTCGTGCAGAAACTTGTTTATGAGCATGACCGTTCTTGCATTGCTCGCTCTCCATCGCCGCGGTTTACGCTGCCGGTGCATTAGTGTATCCATTCCAGGATGCGTTTTCCCTTTGTAAGTCCAGATGGTACGGATTATCTCAAAGTCTTGACTTTTGTTGTTTCATGCTTCTACTGTAAAGTAATGTCGTTCGCAAATTAATAATCCATATAAATATAACCGACTCAGGAAAAACTATTAATCGATTTTTCTTTAATAAAGTTTCTTTAAAAAGTCCTTTATTTTTGGTAGTTAATTGTTCGGAAATTACAGGTGATTTAGCGTTTTCTATAGAAAAAAATCGATCCTAAATAGATTACTGAATCCGCAATGAAAATTTGGTTGTAGTTTTCGGACACTGTATATAAGCTTCAAACTGTATTCTGTATATCGTGCAGCTTTTTATCATGCATAATGTGCACACGATAATAAAGCCAGCGCACGTGATCCTCTGCAACTGCTTTAGGTCATCGAGATTTTTAATTTAACAAGAATATTACCCTTACCGGCTACTTAAATATATTATGTACGTATTATGTACGATATGCATAAGCCACTTTAATGTAAAATACACTTCTCCGCTACTTAGAGTTAATGAATCACTACTTCCGAGCATAAGAATATAATTAAAGCATTTAATATTCAATAATTGCAAATATAATACAATCGGACGGAAATTAAAATAGCTAAATCAATATCGGATAATACTTAATTAGATTAAAAAACATATTAACGTCAAAGTTAATTTAGTAATTAACTTTGTTTTAGTAATTAAAAATAAAGAGGATTTATCCTAATAATATAGAATCGTGGTGTGTGTCTTAAAATATAACTAATATATATGAATAAAAAATATATCATAAAGAGCTGATAAATTTTACAATACTTTTCATCATTTATCATGGAAATTACACATTATAATTCTAATGCAAAGATCTCCGTTCATACGATAATGCAACCGATATTATTTTCGATCGGCAGGTAGTACGCATTAAACTCGTTACGGCGTGCAGATGGTCATTCAATGCGAGCAACACTCGCGTTCATGGTTCAGTTATAATTAATATCGATATCGGCATACAGGCGCAATTACCCTCGGCGTGTCCCGTACTTATAATCGTAATGCTGCATTTGTAGCGAACTATACCGGCCGTTTGGCAATAGTAAGGGAACGTATAAATACGAATGCTGATATTGTTGGCGCATTCATAATTAGATCAGAGGCTTCGATGCCTGCCGCGTTCAGATATCGATGTTACATCTCGAGTTACTCTCGAATCAAGGACCAACGGCGGAAATTTTCATATATATATATACACGCAATACTCGTGATGGATATTGCATTTGCAATGCTCTACACCGAGATTAAAGCGCTGTACATTATTCCGAGAGCACACATATCGGCAATAAGGTCAAATATTTTCGAAGAAGAATCTTTCGCAATGAAAATTTTGCTCGTTTTTTTTCTGTTTCAAATAAATTAAGTGCTTGAAATTCTCGCAAATATTTGAAACATTTAAAATACCATAGCTATGTATTTTATTTAAATATTATTTTATACCTTGAAATTATTTTAAAATATTGTTTTTTAAACGTACAAATCGGAGAATCAATAAATCGCTTCACTAATTTTTTCATTTCGTAAATTCACGATTCTTTTGCCCAATAAATCTTTTATCTCGCATACCTTTCGTTTGTCGCACTCCTTTCATAAGATTTTAAGGATAGTCGAATGACATTTTGTGCATTATCTTCGTTTGCGACTATTTGCGACATTTGAAAATTAGTACTGAAACATCACAGCGACCACACAGTGGACTGTTTTAAGGTAGTAATTAGTAGATGAGACGTTTGCGAGAAATTCCCGGATCGAAGTGCTCGTTTGCCGGATGGCGCAGTAGTCCGAGTAAACGTCAATGCGGACGTTACAGTGGTTGCGTTTTAATTATCGAGAACTGCCACAGCTTTGCTCGGGTGTCCTCTAAAGTTAAAGTAAATGACTCTGATTCCTCGAATATATTCATAGTTAGAACTTCATCCATATTTATATACTATATTTTCAAAGAAATTTATTATAAAATATTTACGCGACACTTCTCACGATAACGTATCAACTGCTTTAATTTAAGTATGTATCCATCTGATCGATATTTAACGATTAACGATTCATACTTTTTTGTGTTAGTTTTGTTGCATCATTAAATTTACTTTAAGTTTTTTGAAAACAAAAATTTGCATGAATAATAAGCATTTATTTTTCTTAAAACTTTAACACTTGTAGATTTTAAAAGACAAAATTTATTAACATTCAAACTGTTCAAGACCCTCTACGCGTAATAGAAACTGTAAACTAAGTACAAACTGTAAAGAATAGATATTTTAATAATATTTTAAAAAACAATTTGTATTTTATTTTGGTTTGCTTTAACAATTACTATATCATATTACTATATTGTATTACAATATTACAATATTATAATTTTATGTACATATGAGAACAGAAAACTAGTACTGCTCACCAATATCGAAATAGTTTGAAGTTTTATAAATTTGAAGTTATTTGCATATTAATTTAGCCGTGAAAGAGCCCGTCGTCATTTATAGCTCGGATATTTTAATTGAAACTCATTATACTCGAAATTACTCTCATTGCACAGTATCCCCATTATCGCATTATCATATTAATACTGTCATTTCCGTTTGTCAAAAGCAAATTGTACATGCTATTAGCAATTAAAAAGGATATTTCATTGATTTTCCATAAATCTTTTTTGGATATTACAGATATTATAATGCAAACATTTAAGAATAAAATTTGTTATATTCTAATATAATATATGATAGCAATTTTTATCAATGATCTATTTTGCTTTAATTTTATTTGTTATTTTTATAATAATATAATTTATTAATTTATTAGTATGTTACATGTAGTATACTGTGTGTTTATAAACCTCTAATTAATTTATTGAAACTACCAATAAATTCAAAGTAATTTCGGTGTTTTACTTTCAGTTAACAACGTAGGACTCGATAAATTTATTATTTTTTCTATATATATTTTTAATAGATTTTTGTGTGTCTATGTGTGTCCATGTATAAAGAGTGAGACCAAAAATCGCCTATTTGGCGACCCTTGAATTCCGACTTGAATTTGGTACTAAACGATAGTTATATATAAG
>VBVQ01005225.1:0-11083 GCA_011636635.1 Tetramorium simillimum | reverse complement strand
CCCCCCCCCTGAGGGTGACATCCGCCGCGTTGCAATCCTCGTTACAGCTCCTAGCTCCGGTAGCCAGCGAGCATTTTAATCCGGCCGACCGACGTCATTCCACCTCGAATAATCAGCCCGAAATACGTCGCAAGCGCGGGCAGGCGAATTGCCGCCGGAGAGCGCAACAAAAGAACGAGATATTAGTCGTCTGCGGCAGCGGCTGCGGCTGCGGCCAACGAGAGGCGGTTTGCGGCGGTCGTATCCGGGGGTTAGTTCGACGGGGGGTCGTTGCGAGAAGCCGGGCTAACGGGGTGGTCCCGCGCGTCCGCGCTTCTCCCTCTCGCTTCGCCCGCTCGGCTTGAACGCGTAATTAGGCCGCGCGTCCAAGAAACTGGCTGTCCTCGCGTCTTAATGCCGCGGCCCGATCGCTTAGATCGAATCGCGATCTCCCTCACGGCGGCTGATTGATTAACAACGTCATCTCCCGGCGAACGCGCCCCGACGCGCGGCACGGCGCGACAGTGATATATCGTTCATTTATTCGAACATAATGATCTTGTGTTTAATGCGAAATCACACAATGTCCGCGAGCGACACGCTCCTATTGCTTAATATGCGCATCGGGAATTAGTCTTCGGCGGAAATTAATGTGCGAACGATTTGTAAGGGTTAACCCCCGGAGCGCGCCGGCGGTTCATTGCCAAGTGTCCGCGCTCTATCGCGTGCACTTATTTATGCAGGATGCGAGTTTGCGCGAGAAATTGAAACTCGGAGCGTGTCGCCGGGATCATGCACGCGCGCGCGCGGTGCGTGCTCCTGTCGATCCTAATGGAGGCTGGCAACCCGGGAGAAGCCCACCATCGTGGAATTACGTAACGCGGAATCGCTCGTTTAATAACGCGAGAAAAACTAAATATCGAAACCGATTAACCGCAGGCGAGGCGAGGCGAGGCGGAGGTGCCGACACGCTCGAGCGAGCGTGGAACGTGCGATGGGAAAATCGCGATTTATGCCGGCGTGCGCAAAAGTCGGCCGACTTTTCGCGCACGATTGATTCTCTCATCCCGCGAGTACAATGAATACGCGATAACACACCGCCGTCGGTGTGTCGAAAAGTCCCCGTCGAAAGTTCAGGATAATTATCGCGATGGTTTTACGACTCGGGCTTCATTTACCGGGGGAAACAGTTTAGTTTTCGCGGGGGAATTTTCGCACGGTGTGACCTAGCCCGACGTGTCTAACGAGTTCCCGCGCGTTTTCCCTTTCCCCGATAAATACGGATAATTATCTAATGATTTTTCCCCGCGCCGTTGCAATACGATGAAAGTGTAGGAGCGCAAAATTGGAGCCCAGGAGAGGGGGGGAGAAGCCGATGTGTGCAACGCCGATGACGGGCGCAATATCGAACGAAATATCCCAATGATTTCATGGGGCGCTCGATAATACCCCGAGCACTTTTTACTCCTCGTCGAGTAAGTATGTACGATTGTAAGTGCCGACAACTCATGTGCATACGCATCGACAGAACATTCACTTATCATCGCTTCATCTGACACGATGTAAGCGCTCGAGCGAGCTGCATAGTCGGGCAGAATCGGTTGCTGCCACTCGAAAAGCCAATGCTGCACTGTGTGACGGACTGGCAAGGCCACATTCGTATACGTCGCGCGCTCGCGCGCGCGCGCGCTGCAAGATTGGGAAATTTATCGAGGACACTTTCATCATCGTCGTTTTCTTCGGCACAGGAGAAAGCAAGATCCTCGTCGAGCTCGACTTGCGCGCAGAAGGAACGTACCGTCGCACCGTAATACATTCCTGTACAAGGTAAACCGTTGATAAAGGACGAGGATCTTAAGAGCGGACGGCCCGGTCCGGCGTCGCGCATTATTGGCAATTTCGCATTCGCGTCCGTATCTCGATTACACTTTTTGATCTCGTTCGGCGAGAACTCGAGCGGCGATTTTATGTAACGTCGGATGCAATTACTCGGCCGCTGCGGGGATGACTGTCGTGGCCGTTGGCTTTGAGAAGGAAGGACTTCCAGACTCGGGAGTCGCGGGTTTTAATTTTAGCGTTCCGCGGGAAACCGCGTGCTTATTTTAATCGTTTTCTTAGACGCCGGCTTCTGAAAACGTTTTTAATATGCCACGCAAGGCTATCCGCATAAGAGAAGTTAACGTGTAATATCTCTCTCGCTGCGTGCGTCGCGCGGTCGGGGCCAGGAAGTGTGTGCGCGCACACGTCTGCGTTCCATATAGATAAAAACGAAGACGAGCGAGAGAGGGTTTCCTCGCGCGCGCGGTGGACGCGCGGGAGAAACGGCGGGATGCTTGTCGAGCGCGGCTGGTTGCGCGCATCACGGTAGTGGACGCGTATATCAGCATCGCGTCTTCAACGTCACGACGTTCCAACTCGGCCTTGTCAGTCCATCCGCCGCATCCGACGGCTGCTCCTTGAGTGGCAGCGATTCATTCCGCTCTCTTATACCGCTCGCTCCGCTCTTCGCGCGGCGTGACAGGCCGATGTGAACGCGCCCGCGGTGAGGAGGATGCACGTGCAATATGTGTGTGACTAGTTATATCTCTCGCCGTGCGTCACACACGTGAGACGGCACGGCCGGTCGACGTCGTCGATGAATTTCGGGGTTGACAGTACGCAACTTCGCGCGTTCCACCGCTCTAAATTAGCGCGCGATGGCGGATAGCGTCGCATCGATTTACATTCCTCGGCCCACGTCCAGCCGTCCGCGTCTTCGTTCGCTGCACCGCGGCGCGCGCTGAAACAATGCCTCCTTGAGTGGCGTTGATGCATTCCGCCGTTCTGTGCTCTCCCTCCCCCCGTGGTAGACTAAACAAATCACAAACTGTATCTTTCGCTATCTTCCTGCATATCTTTCTTCAACTAATACGACTAGGCGTTGCTTAAACGGTACGCCTGAATAAATGTTTAAATGATTTATGTGCACGTCTCGTATCCAACGAGATTGCGTTTCTTTTTATATTGTTGATTCTTTTGTGTTATTGCAATAGAGTGAGCAAATTAAGACCCAAGCAGACTTCTTTTGGGATCCTTGACTAAATTTCTCAGATTTTCTTTAAAATAAGTAACTGTTCTTATACCTGATGTAAACAGTTAAATTTTTGTTATCACTGGATGTATTAACTGCAAAGGGATAGACAAGTAACATTTATTACTCTACAGAGGATGGTTTCTACAAATAGACTCTCTTTGTTTTTGCTAAAGAGATAAACGATCGATCTTCGAAGTTATCAATATGTACAAGCATATATTTTCTATATTTCGTGTCTTAGTGGCTTCGGATCAGAGATCATCCAATGAAAGATCTATCTATTTGCTTCCCGGCTCGCTCTGTCTCGCGTGTCCCGCACACATTGCCCCGTGCACCATACCCTTTTGCCGCTAGCTTAATTATAATACCGTGATATTTATTGCCAGACGTATCGTTTATTTCTGTCGACGGTCGTAGGAGGACCGGGTGAACATGGTGATCGCGTGAAAGCGACGGCACGAGCTTCGTGGATCGGCTCAACGAGCCTCGTCGTATCCTTGCGTTCGCGCGCGCGTACACCTATTTCTAAAAGGTCGTCGTTTTGTATCGATACACTACTGATGGCACACACTTGGAGATTTGATTGGTCTTTGAGATTCTCAAAAATTTCCTGCTTTTTTTTCTTATATCGTTGACTCTGGCGCGAGATATATGATATACTGATTATAGACTGCGATCTTTGACTACATCAGTGATAATAATCTCTTGTTGAAAAACTTTAAAAATCTCAGAATCTTCTTAGTTCTTGCACGGTTAGTTTCGATGAAATCAGTTCATTTGACTCGGTCGAGAAAGAGATGCAGTTTTCTTCTACACTGCGATGTGTTACGTCATAATTTTTTAAACACCCGGATAATTGTATTTCCATTTATATTTACATTGCATTATCTGCAAGTTTAATTCACGGCTCGTCGTGTCGCGTATCAATTCTATAAAACTGTCATGCTTTAAGAGAAATAGCCGCAAAATAAATATCGCCGATGAATGATCTCTTCGGAGGAGCTGAAACGAGATTCTCTTTTTGAGATCGTGGCAGGCAGTTAAGCGCGACGTTAATTAGGATAAAAACAGAATTATGTTCTTCGATGATGGGTTTATACGATATGCACGTGGAAATGCTTTAGACCGGGGATCTTAAATTGTATATGGTTGGCTCATTACATTAGCAATGTGATTTCCGTGTGTACCTATGCGTTTATTACATGCGCTTTATTGCGCGTATCCACGTGTTTATTACATGCGGTATATCGTTCTATGATGCGTTCTATGGAACACATCTTCCTAAAGTTTAATAAATTTTTTTTCGCTTACTTCATCACATTGAATTGGAACTTCTTATACCTCGGTACATGAGACGTCTCTTTACCTCTCTATAAGCTGCATACATTTACTTGTCTTTATTTTAATTTCACTTGTAGCATACAGTTTGGATTTTCTTACGCTCGGCGAATCCGACAATCCTACACGCGAAAAGAGCGGAATTAATTAACTCTTCAGAATTCTCATACAAATATTAGAGTCTCTAATCTAATCAGAATGAATCAGAGATAAGGGACATTTCTATCCGCGTCTATAATTGACATCTTATCAATTCTCGTCCAACGAACGCGACATCAATAGTGACGCTCGTTCTCAAAGAAACCCAACGATCGCTCTTATAAACTCGTTACCGAGGATCGCTATATTGTCTCGAAGGAGAGGATATTTAGAGAAGGTGATCGACGACGAGTCGTCGGGAAAAGGCGCGGAGACGACTCGAGCGGTTGAGCGATGCCGGGTCGTTCCGGCGGGCGCCCGGGTTAATAACGGACTACACTCTTCTCCGGACGGAGGAGAAAAATTCATCGGTGTTTCAGGACCGTTCACGGGGCGCTCCTCGAGTAGGTGCGGAAAGCCGAGAGAGTGCGGATAGCCCCGGTGTTTTATAACTCGGCGGTAAAGAGAATACGCGGTCCTTTTTTATTGCGCGTTATCGAGAACGACGGGAATTTTTTTAAATGAAATTATTTAGCGGTACTTCTTACGAGAAGTCCGTTGCGAGATATTTCGTTATCTCTCCATACGAATACACTCGCAAGCCAAATTAAGAAAGACGCGCGATCGCAATCCTCGACGTGCAGCCACGGGACTCGCGTGTCCCGGGCTGGGATTTATGCGAGGCCGCGTGATAAGGACGACGTCGGATAATACGGTCCTCCTGCCAGCGGGCGTTCCACCCTCATTTTTAATTCCCCGCGGGACAGCCGATTTCGTTAGATCTTATCGCCGCTGGTGATTCCAGGTGAGCCGACTGAAAAGAAGGCATAATGGGCAGCCCCGCACTTGCCGCCGAAAGTGCGCAGGTGGTACCCTCGCGCCCGAAGGACTCGTCGCATTTGTCCTTGTAAGGCGGCGGGAGTTATCGAATCCACGCTAATGTCGGGAGGTGACGCGACTCACCGTTCTCCGCCTATCTTCTTTTTTCAAGTCATAAACCATCGCTTTTGAAAGCCCGACGTGGGTACAGCGTGCGGCGCGGGTCATCGTACTCGACCCTGATTCTATAAATAATAAGCTTATCAAGCTGCGGAGCTTCGCGTTAATATTACAAATGAGAGACTTACGTCGTGCACGTCAGACTAACATCACGTTCGCGTGAAGATAGAAAGGAGATCCTCAACGTCGATCATTATTATAGAGTTAAGCCCGTAATGGTTTACGGTTATTTTACATTGATAAGCCGCGGATGCCGAACTCTTACTTGCTTGCCATCCCTGAAGAATTCCTATCTGCCTCGCGCCAGCCGTGAATCATCTCGCGTACGTAACGCGAATTAATTGCGCCTGTCACGCGATGCAGTTCTTTCGCTCGTTTGTAATTAGGAAAATTGCGACAGTATCGCTCTGACCTATTCGTCGCGATGCGATTTCCTCAGCCGAGGCGAGACAGGCGAGCGTTATGCGCTCGGCCAGTCGCGCTCGGTATGAATTATTTCGATTATATGCAGTCTGGCTACGTCTGTCGGGATCAATCGGCGAATCGAGCGAGAAAGAAGCAGCGGATCGAAGTGGAGACGTTCTCGCGCCTTCGCTCCTACCCGGTACGTGTCGCGTCGCGTCGCGTCGCAATTAACATCCTCGTCGCGACGACCTCGATCCGTCCCGATGCACCTGGCTTTCGTCTCGCACCGAAGCAGCAGACGATGACTCGAACGTGACGAGACTAGAATTAATATTCGGAAATGGACCACTTGCCGAGGTCGCTTAGCTCGCGGCCTCTCGTTACCGCGTCGCATATAATTCCTGATGAGTTATCTTATTTCCTTCGCCTTCTTCTCTTCCCGTAGCTCACACGTGGCTCGCGGTAGAAAACTCGGCGAACCGAGCGGCTAAAGTAGTGACACACAAAATCAGCCTTGCGAGATCGAATTGGCGCTTCGGCGAGGCAACGTCGCTGTTTTATACGGTGGAACACGCCGGCCAAATTGTTGGTGTACCAACGAGTACTACACGACAGAGGTCTATCGGGTTTTCCACGCGCGATCCGCTTCACGCCTTTTTCTAATAGCGGTCACTCCCGTTCGCGTTGTCCGTCACGGCGGCGCACGCAAGCGGAGGGCTTCACTTTGCGGATAAATCCTGATCTCGTTCGTCGGGACAGGCCGCGTCAGGCCGGAGCGACGTCGAAGCGAAAGGTTTCGTCCAGGATCGCGCGCGACGGTCTCCGATTTCGTTCCCTCCCCTCCAGCGTCCTCCACCCCCCGGCCGCGTATTCTTTTTCAATTTCTGAAAAGGAGGGAAAAAAGGCGATACGTACGTACGTACGTACGTACGTACGCTCGGGGAAGAACAATAAATGTTACGGGTCGTGCGTTGCGGAACCAGCGCCGGCGATAAATCACGTTAGCCGCGTGCTTAAATCAACGTCTAAATTCTCTTTTAAGTCACACGCTGTACGTTTTATAAAAGAGCATTATTGATCGTCTCTTCTTTGTAACTCATGTACACGTCGCCCTGAGATACGTGCGTACGTACTTTCTCCGTTTTCTTATCTCCTCTTTATCAGTGCATCTGCCTCTCATTACTATTCCACGAGCATTCATTATTATCCCGTCGCTCTTATTTACATTTCGTGTATACGCACTCTATCTCGCTCCCGCGGATAGCGCCGCTAAAGTCACTGCTTCATCCGCGTTTAATCTTCCCGTTTTAGAGCGCCGCCGACACAAAAGCTTTAAAATCGGCACCGTCTTTTGCCGAAAGCAAGATATTATTCTTATAAAATTTCCATTCCTTATTCGACACGCGAATTATAATGTTGATCCTTGAAGATTATGACCGTATTACGATATTGGCAAGTAAAAACTGGGGAACAGCAAGTGTATAAATGACGTAAGCTCGAAATTTTAATCTTATTTCACGCTCGAGTTTGCTTGCGTCGAAATTGTTAATAGATCGCAAATATAAAAATATTTAACTAACAAGATGCGTAATGTTTATTTTTATATCCATAAAAATTTGAAATCTTTTAGTTTACCGCAATAGTAATCGAGATTAAAATTTTTACCACACGCCAAAATTTGCCTGTTTTTATGCTACGCGAAGGAGACGGACAGATACTTCGTCCGTGAAAACGGACGGTATTTAATACAAGCTCCGGTGTGTCTCGCATTAGCGGAGGTGCGGTGACGGGCGGAGACGAAGAAGGAAAAGGAACGGCGGGAAGACATGAGAGTTGAGGGCGAAGTGGACCGTTCGTCCTGTCCATCACGTTGCCAGCGTCAGATTATCGTTCTGACACTTTCCGAGTTACTCCGGCCACGCCGCCGCGCCCGTCTCCCGACTATTCCCTGGTAGACGGGATCGCTGCCGCTTCTTCCACCTCGTCATCTTCTCTCTGTCCACCGCGAGAGACGGACTTCCAACCAATGTCCGACCGCTTGAACAAAACTCGGAAGCGGGGAGAAGGGAATAGAGGAAAGGGCGGCGGCGAGGGGGGAGGAGGAGAGCGGCAGGGGCACGTTTGAAGTCCGGTCTACCCGTTTGACCGGTGTCGATCAAATTTCCGAGGGCGAGATCATTCAAGGCCGCGCCATCGACGGGATCGAGACAAAGCCCCCCCCCCGTTCATGGCTCACCGTCTCCTGAACCCGTGGCCCTTTTTTTTTCTCCATTCCTTTTCTCTCTTGTCTCGTCCTCTCATCTCGCGTCTTCTCCGCGCCGTCTCAGGAGCGCCCGCGCTAATTCCGAAGTCGATCCGAGAAGGAGTATCCCGCTCGACGCGGTGCGACGCGAGACCGGGAGCTCGCGGGATTACGGCGGGGCTTGGCGTTGACGGGCACGCCGGGTTGGGGGTACCACCTTGCTCGGCTTGTCCGATACGCGATATCCGATCCGTCCGACATGAACGCGCATTGTCATAATTACATATAACGAAAGAAATATCGGATATACATTCATCGGGCGTGCTGATAAATTTTTAATTGAAAATCGTACGCACGGCCAGGAATTTAAAACGAAATCTATTTTCGCGTACGCGCGCGCGCGCTCCCGCGCCTGCCTTTTGGCGTACTGCTGCTGCAGTAAAAGCACGGGAAAGAGGAGAAATTTAATTCTGTCGGTTTATCGGTTGTCGATACATTTTTCGAGACGCATTAAAAGGCACTAGCTGCACAAGCCCGACGAATTATTCGCGATGAGCAACCGTCTCATCGTTGCGAGAGAGAGGTCGGATACGCGGCAGCACGCGTGTGACCCCAGCCACGCGCGTCATTCAATTAATAATTCAATCATCGTTCTCGATTGGATTACCTTTTGGGCGGAAAAAATAAAAAAAAGAGAGAGAGGAGGGAGGAAGGGGAGCCCGGCAGAGTGTGACGCCCGGGGCGAAACGCAGCACGAGAGGCTGTCATTACGCGCAATGGCCCGTGCATTTATCAAATTATTTCGGTTTTGTATCGACCTATCGATCGGGGGAGAAAAAAAAATTTATCGACGATGAAATTCCGGATTTGCACGACGCATCGGTAATACGGAGTCTGTCGTCCATCAAAGCCTTTGAATCATTCAACAGAAAGATTGCGTAGTACTGTTGAATGTGGATGATCCCGTCAATCGAAGCGGGGGAAAATTTTATTACAATTGTAATTAGCGAAACGCTCGAATTTCTACGTCATTGAGATTTCATCTCTCACGTATTTGCGAAAAGAATAAAAGTCGTTCCCTCATCGAAAAGAGAAGTTTCCGAAACGTAATCACGGCCCACTCGTGAGATATTTCGCGTCTGACCAGTTTCCTCTCTTTTTTTTGTTTCAGGTAAGAAAACTTTTTGAGACGCACGCTATACGATAGTCATGTTGTAAGACGCAGCTCGTATTCGTAAGTAGCACGCTCGTCGCAGATATAATTCGCGGCTGCTAATTACCGGCCGCTAACCGATGCAGGGACACGCTCGTTACGCGCCTATTATTAGGTAACGCGAAAGTGTTACGCGTACCAGGGACATCCGTCCCGCGTATTAAAATGCAAACACTACGTTCGGTATGGACGGTTTAATGCCCCGTTCGGTTTGAGCGCGTTGGCCAGGTAATTAAATTGAATGAAATTACGAACGATTAATGGCCCGGACACGCTTCCGTGACTCATGCGCGAAATCACGAAGTCCCTGACAAAAAGTGTGTTTCATGCGATGCCGTTTGACTGTTCAACGACCGCACCATCACTCACAGTAAAATGAAAATTCCCGTCATACTTGTTTATCGTCTTATATAGCTTACGAGATTTTTCATATAGACTGTTTATTGCGTAACGCGTTTATTTGAAATTATTTCTAATTCTGTTATTCCATTCTACTTCTGCGTATGTCTGTTGTTAGAATTCGAGGAAAATACTTTATAATTCCATATTTATTTCACTCTGTTGCATCCAAGTATTATAAGTTGAAATGAAATGAAAACTATATATAACAACTCGGAGAATGTGCGCTTGATCCTATTGCTTTACTTTTCTATTCTACGATATTGACAAGTATTAGTATGAACATTTAACGATATATGCAATATTATTAATGTGCATATGTGATAAGTGTATCCATGCATAGCAAGAGCTTCCCAATCCGTGTGATTCACAAGTATCCAGTATGTGACTGGAAAACACGCGAGAGGTTGCTTTATATTTATATATATTATATATATATATCGCAAAATTATAATTACATTGCACAAGGTACGAGGCGTTTCGCCCCTACCCGAGGTGCACCATTATCGCGAAATACTGCAGATGCATCTACATACACGGTTGCATTCCTGGACATTAGCATTGCCACGTAGCGTGCACGTACACATGACGTAGCCTCGGTGTGTAGGTTAATGCTGGTACTCGTGAGAGTGGTGCGACATCCCCCTGATGAAGTTGAGCCGCGACGTGTAATAAGGGTCGCGAAAGGCGAGGTGGGGGGAGACGAGCCGACGGACGGACGGACGGACGCTGGTAAAAGGTGGGGCTGGATGAAGTCAGGGACGGATCGGTCCTCGCGGCCGCTTCCGGAAAAATGTGCGCCTCCGAGATACAACGTGTCTGATGTTAATCTTCTATCTGTACATTAAATCCATTTGCCGGATCATAAATATCTTTGATACGTTGTTTCTGCACCGTTAGAAAATTCTCAATTGCTCCAGATGAACAGCGTAAAATGTAATAAGGAAAATGGGGGGGGGGGGAAATAATCTCGCTACCCACTCTCCCCCGTTCCGCAGCGACCGAGAAATACATATCGGATCTTTGAATTCACAACAAACGCGCGAGATGCACCTGAGCCTGAGAAAGCCCCTACGTCCCTGGATGAGGTTGACACGCGGGGTGGACCTGTCGAGAAGGAGGGTTGAGGCTGGAAGCGGACGTGACACGGCCGTCTTGTGACCCATACCCTACCACCGACACCACTCCTTCCCCGTCTCCTCCTGACCCCTTCTCGCTGACGTCCACCCCCGGTCCACATGCCACGACGGCGACCGACCGCCGCTAGAGTCCAGCTCTATTGTTGTTATTATTAAAG
>VBVQ01005224.1:0-12340 GCA_011636635.1 Tetramorium simillimum | reverse complement strand
TAATTAAAAGTATTAATGGAGCAAATATTTATATCATAAATATTAAATTAAAATCGTGTATTTTTATAATAAAGCAAAAATTTTCTACTTTTCTTTAAGACATTTCAATTGTAGAATTAAATTATTATATTAGAAATCTACTGCAATTAAAATAATTATTTCTTATTTTAAATTTAATCTCAAAACAAGAAGCTGTACAAATATGTGATTTTTAACTTATTAATATTGATAATGTATTAATCCTATCCAATAATTTTACGTGATGTAACGAGATGTACGTGACTATAAATTAATTACAATCTATTTTAAAATATCATCACCATTTGCTCAAAAGCTCATTTCATTGAAAGCTGCTTTATGTATTTTGTAGACGGAATTTAATCCATCTACGTGAACGTGATCATTTCCAAAGCAGTATATGCATTTTGAATGAATTATAGCCGTTACAAATTTTCCAACACTTTAGGACGTTTCATTCTTGTCTATGCATTTCGACATTAATACGCATTATCATATTCATCAAAAATTTTGAATCGTATTTGCGACCGGTGTGAAAAAAGTTCTAAGGTACCTCAACACTCAAATATATTACTGACGAAACCGAGTTCAATGTTCACGCTCTGTTCAACTCCACAGGCAACGTTCCATATTTCACGCTGACTACAAACCGAGTGTAAAACACACATACACGCGAAAACGTGGATGCATAACTGTCTGGCAACCGCATTACATCCGTCGTACTCGACATATGAATACCTTTGTCTCGCTACAACCGCAAAGGTTCATTATAATTGGCTGAAATTTACGAAGCTTCTCACGTCGTTATAATTACGGTTCCGGTTTATCCGTTTACTTCAACGCGTTGCATATGTAATATACAACCGCATATATAATGTACATGTATCATATGGATATAACTTTCATTTTACGCATACTTTTTATTACGATATTCTCAAAGAGTAAATGGATGCAGTAAAGCCCTAAGGAGATATAAAGCAAATAATAAAGTGATGTCTTATAAACTAATTTAAAAACGAATATAAATGATATAAAAAGGACTTAAAAGATGCGAGAGGATTAGGAGGAGTTTATTGTTGCGAACTGGCAACTTGTGATAAGTAAAGACCTGGGCGTTTCAGCTAAGGAAAACGTTACTCCAATTTTCGTATGAAATCTGCGGTTGCTAGATTGTGATGGTAAGTCCGGAATACCCGATATGCACAAGCGTCTTCCAGGTGCTTCACTCGTTCTGCGATGCGGGGAGAGGGAGACGGATGAAGAGGATTATTCATGACTACGTGACGCGCAGCCGGCGACGCCACGTCTCATCCGACATTCTCGCGGACGGATAGCGGCCGTTTAAATGTATTTTCGCTAATTAATCTCGAGATTAATTCGCGTTCACGCTTCACGCCACGCCAGCAATCCAATTTAAATTGCGCGGGAAGCGGTCGGTGGGACGCGCATAAATTGCGTGCAACAAGATGACATGGAAATTACATCGAGGAGAGTTTCTTGCAGCAAGACGCAGACGTTTCCTATCCCGAGAAGACGCTAAGGCGAATTGATGTATTTTGGGCGCGACGGTGCGGCAATTGCAATAATATATGCGTCGTCCGAGTTCCTGACAAGTTCGATAGTTTCTGTCGTGCATTCTTTCGTTTGTGACAATGACGATGTTTGAAAGAGGGTTCGTAAATTTCACTCTGAAGAGGAGAGGTTTGAGAGAAAAGATTACATATAATATAATAAGTAGATACATATATTACATATACAAGGTCTAATGATAAAGTTTCCGGACTGCAACAATAAAAAAAAATGCAGACAAACTTAAGACACTTGTCTTAAATAACAAAATGTTATATTTTACCTTTCAAAGTAGTCCCCCATGTGTCAATACACTTGACGCATCTTTGATACAAAACTTTTTTTAAAGTCCATAGTTGGAATATTGTTCAGAGCACTCGTCACATTGTTCTGAATATCCTCGAGACGTCTTGAAAATATTTATCTTTCATAATGTTTTTCAACTTTGGGAACAGTAGGAAATCCGAGGGGGCCTGATCCGACGAACAAGATGGGTAAGCTACCTAGGTAGCAAGCTGACGTTATTTATCGTCATTCTGACGTTAAAAAGACCTTTTTGACGACATTTTGACGTTAAAATAACGATAAATAACGTCAGCTTGCTACCTAGGTAAGTACAACAACTCTTTTCTTGACCAAAACCTTTCTTGACCAAAAACTGCTTCACCACGATTCAAAGAATATAACGAGTACTCTGAACAACATTCCAACTATGAATTTTAAAAATAGTTCTGAGGTTCTGCATCAAAGATGTGTCAAGTATATTGATGGAAGACTATTTTGAAAAATAAAATATAATATTTTATTATCTGAGGTGTCTATATTTTTTTATCGCTGCAGTTCGGGAATTTTATTGCCAGACTTTATATATATACCTAATGTTTTTTGATTAAGTCCTATTAACAAATAATTTAGTATAAGTTTCAATTTTTTTGTTTTTTCTTAAATTAAATATGAAGTAAAGTTCGTATTTTCTATATCAAATATCTTTTTTTGTGTCATAATACAATTATGTTTAGTTTTATTATGTTAGTTATAGATTGCTGTAATTACACATACAACTTTAATAAAGATTTAAGAGATACAGAATAATTTTTTATCTCAAACCGATATAAATCGGTTCTTCCCTTTCGCTTCATTTCATTATACGCTCAAAAGCATATGAAGATGTAATATTGCTAATGGACCAATTAATAACGAGACGCAAATGGAGAATCCGCTGAGTAATTAGAATGCATCCGACATTAATGCTTATTAGATCTTTATGAATTAAAATTCATATGAATTATGGCGTAATCTACCTTGCGTCAATTCGCTTTGATTGAACGTAATGTAAACAATGTCCGTTGAGGCACGGGCTCTCTATACAAACTTTCCTTTCTATGAGCACCATTTGCATTTTAATTCTGTAATAATTATCCCTAGTAGCCTATAGCTTCCGCGTTGAATTTAAGAGAGCCGGCGATGGGAAACATTTCCATACGCCGAGAGAGAGATGCATCAAAAATTAATCTCAGTCGCGCTTTGTTACAGTCCGCTCTCGCAGGCGGCTGGATGCAGAACGGCGTTTTTTGTAAATATGCTAATCACTAAAACTTTTTAGAAGTAGTTGGGACAAAGGAAGGAAGGATTAAAGGGAAACACCGTAGCCCATTGTCCTATACGTGCAAACAGCTGATGAAAAGATGGAAGTATATCACGACAGAAAAATATCATTTAAAAGTCAACGCGTCGTGTACTATCGTTTTTTAAAGTACCTTTGAGAATTATAAAATGTTGTTTAAAGATTATATATTCACTTTGGTGGCTTTAAACACGGTTTTGCGAGAGTAAATACCGTTTCCGCTGTATTAAATCTCTAAATGCGGATTTCTTAAGAGCAACTGTTAATCTCTTAATGTATTTTCGTTTCCTTAATATAAATTATTTAGACTAGATTGGACGATAAAAAACTAAAAAATTATTTTTATTAAGTTGTGAAGAATTTAAATGTTTGCAATGATATATGAGAAGCAGTAAAGCCATTCAAATAAATGGAATTCAATATAACTGTATTGTGTACTTTACAGGATTTAAGATTTTGTTACATACAATTGTCTATTTGCTTTACACGCTTTCTTATCGGCCTTTTCCAGCCGTTCTGCTGTTTTGAAATGCTCTAATACAGAATGATACCAAGCTCTGTTATCAAGCGCACGCGCACTGAGCGGGATTCATATATACATACATAACTTCCTTCTTTTTTGTAATACCATTTTTGTAAAAACAGTTCTAATTAAAAATAATAATACATATAACCCCAAAAAAGGAATAACAAGTCTTAAACTAATAAATAAAATATGAATAAACTTTTAATGTTACTATTTATTTATAATAAATTAAGCTCTGAAAACTTTCTGTAATTGAGCACTTTTACGTCGATTAACTTCTTTCATAAAAATTTTTTATTACTTTATTTAGTAAAATTTGATTTTAATTTAATTCTTGAATTTTATGCCGTATATCATATTTTTCATTTGAAGGTATTTTAAGGTTTCAAACATCTTTTCCATGAGTTAATCTCGTTATGGTAGCAAATTCAAGAATTAAATCAGAATTAAAATTTAGTGAATAGAGTATTAAAATTTTGTATAAAAGACTGCAAGTAGTTGTTAGTTATAAAAGAGCTCGTTTACAGGATATTACATTTAGAATTTAATTTATTATAAATGAGTGACAATATTAAAAGACAAATATTCTGTATTTCATTTTTTTTCTTCTTTTTATGACAAATCTAAAAATATTGTCAGATTTCATGCTGGATTAAATACTAGCACTTTATTTTAATAACATTAATTTTATTATATTTGTAATTTCAATAACCAAATATTCTTTATCAATAATGAAAAAATGATATGACGAGATTTCGATGATAAGAACACATGTAGTTTCTTTTCATATAAATAATGTTTACATACTTTCAAAGATTCTTTAAACCTATTCAACTCAATAAATAATTAAAACTTTATAAATTTTTAGAAAAAAGTCATCCATCTAATCTCACATACAATTTACAAATTTTATTTCTCACAATATCTAGTTTATAGGGGCAATAAGTTACTCTTGCGCTTTCTAAATGGTCAGGTGAAATTGCAACAGCAGATTAAAGAGATTGTCGAAAACGTTTGACAAATATCGGCGAGATGTAGCATCATAAAAGTGCCTTTGCGACTTTTCTGAAACAGTTCGTGCTGCACGAGGCGACACGAGGAATCATCGGAAGGAAGGAAGGAAGGAAGGAAGGAAAGAAAGAAGGAAGAAGAAGCGCTTTGTCGACCGTAAATTGAACTGACGTCGCTTTTCCTTCCGACCTTCTTTTACCACTCCTTTTAATCAAACGCATTTCCTGTTTTTAAGCCGACAAACTTCTTTTTCGCTCTTATAATTAATATATTAAAGAATGATCGCGAACCGCACATTTACCGCATGCTTTAAACGAGAATAGGAATTTCGATTCAGAATTAAATTTGTGAAATGGAAACGCTTTGAATGTGCTTACCAAACTACACGCGGATAGCTTTACGATTAATTTATCATTAATTAATCGAATAATTTTTATGCTGAGGGAACTGAATTGCAAATTTAATTATTTTGAATTAAATGCTCTGAAAACTTATATTAATTACAATTTGCTAATCGATTTTGGTTTTGCAGTTCAGAAAACAAACAATCCATCCAAGTCTGCGGGAAGGCAAAAATCTCTCTTGAAAACTATCGACATTTCAAGAGAAATCTAATTTCTTTTAAAACTTCAAAGATACCAAATTGGATCTTTAAAAGTCTTCGAGGACTTGTAATGTATCTAATGCTAGGACATCCAAAAAAGCTTTCAAAGCATTATGGAAAAAAAAATCTTCCCGACTGCTACTATTTAAAGATGAGACTTACAAAATTATGGTAATCGACGGCAAAGTTGCATTAATTATGTGATTTCAATTTATCTGGAATTTATTAGAGATATCGCGATTTGCATTATAGATAAACGAGTTTTCGTGTTCGGACGAATGGAAAAATCTATTTGTATGGCTGTGGTGCGGTGGGCGGACGAAGGAAAATCAGGGCGACTTCACCGTTGCAAATTCAATTATGTCCACGAGATATGACGGGCGACATAATCACGGTGGATATTGCGTCGCGCAATCTAGCCGAGCGTCACGATTGTTGCGCAGAGTTTTCCACGTGCGAAATACGCGGATCACAATTGCCCTCTTATCGCGCCGAATGGGGTCTACAGACCCCGGTTTGCTTCGGTCCTGCTTCGTGGGAAAAGTAATTTCGTTGAACGTTTCTCTCTCCCTCTCTTTCTCTTTCTCTCTCTGTCTCCTTCTCTCCTGAGCGTGGTGGTGTTTACTTGCGAAAAAGAAAAAGCATATCGAGTAAGCAAGCAATCAACGAGGTGCAAAGCCATAGAAAAACATATAGAAAAACAGACTTTTTACTTATATTTTTTATAATGAGCTTTATATAAGTAGACATTCAGTATAAAATTTCTGTGCAAAAAGCAAAATGTGCAAGGGTTTATCTTTATCCTGAAAAAGAATCTCTCTGGAAATATTTTATTTTAACTTTTTGTCTTGAGTATTTATAAAAAAGTATTATTACTCGTAAAAAACTTGTAAATATAAATTTCAGTGCGCAGTGTACATGTACATATATTGAAACTTTTTATTATAGAGTTTATTTAAAAGTAATATATGCAAATTTGAACTTTAATTCTCGAAGTCTTCTTTTGATTTTGCCGGGAAGTTGATGAACTAACTCCATAACATTCTCAGCCCTTTAATTAATTTATCATGTTTGGTTAAGCTCGTGACCAAAATGTACATATCTCATGAGACTCGAAGTAACTGTCGTACCTTCATCATTGAAGTAAGACAAATTATGTCGCCATTAATTTTCGATAGTTAACGAAGTTAATCTCAGGTATGTCAGTTACGTGACAATAGCCCTTTTCAAGCACGCAACGTTGTAATGTTAATCGTACCTGTGTATCACGATTAAATCTTTCACTTGTCTCAATTTTGATGACTGTTGATGTACCATCCACGTTAATTCCTTGTCGAGTGTTAATTTCACGAAAAATGGTCAACGCGGCCGTTCTACTTAAAGAAGTGCCGCCAGAGTTAAGATAAAGAAAGAAAGGAATAATTGGGGTCCTCTGTTCACTTATATTTCACGCGTTACATTCAGCGTCTGGTTGCCGACTGGCTATACAATATTTCGTCGATGGTAGCCGCCATTATATCTAATCAGGCCTTAGATGCGTGACACGTCATATTCGAAGGCGTGATCTTATTCTACACGGTGGAAACCTTACAATGACAATATCTTAACAATTTGAAATTTTGATACTATACAATTTTTTTTATTTCGAAAATATTTAAAAAATAACTTGATTATTTGATAATTGATAATTTATGAGATATGATTTAAAAGCATAAAAATTCATAATAATATAAAAAATTATAGTTACATTTGTGCATGTAACAGTTTCATGTTCCGCGCATTTTTCCTTTACTAAATTTGATTCACTTTTATACTTTCTAAAGTGGAAGAGTCGTATCGAGGATATAACCTTGTCTTTTTAAATAATTTTGAAAGTATTAATTTTTGATGCGCAACGGATCTCACATTGAGGATGTGGCGTAATCGCCTTATCATCATTTAACGGGATTATCATACAATTTTAAACACTTGGAAAATGTTCAATTGGTACCGGATTCATTCGGGCATGCGATCACTAAGAATCTGCTCGTGAATACCTTGCGGTTTGGAGAAAAATGATCTCCATTTCTCCAGACCATTAGTTCTTATTTATATAGATACTTTATACATACATATACGTGAAAGTGCATGGATAGAGAATAAATTCAAAGTATTTCGAATAGGATATGTGCATTATTAATATTATTCTTAAAAGATTTTTATAATAGATTCTTCTCTTTGGCAGATTCAATATTTTCTAACTCAGTGATTTCAATGAATTGTATGCATTTTATTTCTCGTAAATAGAATTACAAATGCTGTTAACTTCTTTTTAAAAAAGTAGAGATTTTAATTTACTTCTTAACCTCTATATTTAAAAAATAAATAAATAACATACTTATATAGAATGGTTTATGATATTTATATTTATTTTTTGTCATATTTTTTTAAATAAGTAAATTACTATATTTAGATTTTATTGCATAAATTTATAAATTGTCATTGGGTTCGTTTTCTCTAAAATTTAGAGAATAATAAAATTATTAATTAGTAAATTTTCTTTCTTTATTCTATATATGTTAAGAATTTGATTTTTTCATTAATTAGAAATGCAAGCAATTTATTATATAATAATCTTATTATTTTTATTATATATATTATATGTTATATATACATTTTATATAAAAGATATGTGTTTATTCTCGAAAAGATAATCATTGTTTTCTGTTATGAAGTTCCTTCATTTCGCCTAGCAAGTAGCAACGGGCTTTCCAGTATATCATGAATTTTGTATCAAAACAGGTGCGTCTAGTCGTACGAAATTATGCGATTGCATTCACGCGCGCATATGTATGTATATACAACGTATCTAAATTAGACCACGCAAATCTTGTGCATGTGAACTTTACTATTTATCGCGAAACATTGATATTCCACATGCGCATATAGATCAGATATCTGACATTTGTAGTTACGATCGATATTAAAAGGTTCGAATGAATAAACCGGAGTTTTGTATAGCACAAAAGCGAATAAGTATACTTTAACGAAATTTGGATAGTACTTGACTATAATTATTATACGTTAAATAAAATCGAGTACAGTTTTATACACATTTTTTTGTATTTCGAAATCAAATATATCTTTTTAGAAATGCTAAATTGAAAAAATCAATTATTACTTGAAATGTATATTTACGTTAAATATACATTTTTCATTATAAGGTATAATATAATTCTAGAAATAAAAATATATTTATAAATTCAAATACACATTTTAAGTTCTTAATTCTTTTATCAAATAGAGGTAATGCATAGTTATAAAGAAACGCGAAATATTATGTAAATTAATTAATTATACGTTTTGTAATTATTCAAATTTTTTTATGTATGTAAATGATTCGTATTGCAAATGATGTAAATGATACATTATTGCATACAAAACGATTGAGAGAAGGAGAAATATCGAATTAAAATTAAACTAATAAATTGTTATGTACGCGCAAAAAAGGACGTGCACGGAATAAATCGATTTGAAATTTAGGCTCTCTTATATTATGTCAATTGCACTTCTTTCCATTTATATCGTTCGATACATAACCATTTCAGCCAAACTGCCTCCGTTGCACTAAAGTTGCGGTTTGTAGACATCAGTCAAACTGCGTGACGTGCTGCCGGTCCTATACCGCCATAAGTATTACGCGTACGTCATATCGTCGTCACTGTACGTGTCATCCAGCCTCACTTTTCACACGATGTAACCTTTGAAATTACAATAAACGCTGTCACCATTGTCACATTCAATAAAAACAAATATAGATTTATCTCTGCACGTAGTAACATAAAAAATTATATATATATATATATATATATATAATATATACTTTACAAAAACTATTAATTTCTTTAAACACGATAAAATTTCTTTATACAAATTGCTTGATAATAACTGCAAGATAAAACTATAACATATTTCTGAAAATTTAATAAGGTTTAACAGGTTTAATAATCAGTAATATTTTTTAGTAATTTGAGTTTTGTGTTAACTTATTTTAACTTTAGTTATAATGCATTGCATCGCGTTTCAAATAGGTAACATTTACAATTTGGAAACTAGAGAATTTCGCATGTCACAACACGCGAGAAAGCTATCTCAGTAAAAGCGCTGAGACGTTCATAGAATAAGAAATCTGAGCGGATCAATCTGCCTACGCTATGAACTATTCATCGCTCCATTTCGCATTATTGACGTAAGACGATTCTTCCGAGCAATGTTTAAAGGATACATCGGACATCTCAATGACGTTTCTCGACAAGAATTTTTTTTTAGATTGTTAAAGAGTTATATAAATCTACGGATGCATAAAAGAATGCATAAGATAAAATCGAGAAATTAAGTGTATATCATATCGTTATAAAATTTACTTACTTTTAAGATCAATTAAAAATATTTTTTGCCTTTTTCATTTTTAAAATTAAAAGAAGTATTTTGATCAATATTAACAACATCATTCATTTTAAGTTTTAAACTTATTATAATATCATAATCGTTATGAAATGTATTACTAAAGAATATTTTAACATATTTCTTTTTATGTGCCGATTAATTTGTTTTATTTCTTTATATTCACTAATTTTTTGCGATTATTTAGATTGAGAAATAAGTGAATAATATTTTTGATAATAAATTATTTAAAAAAACAAAAGTAATGTAATATAATTTTTAATTCTTTCACTACTCAATACAAAATTGTTGTAACTTGTTACGGAAAGTAATTTTCACCATTAAATTGCGTTCTTCGCGAATTAATTAATTGTTGCATGCGCAGTAATCGAAGTATACTCATTTGTTCGCGATCCAATGGACTGAGGATTCGTAAAGAGTCCCTGTTGATTTAAAGAATGGCTCGAGAAGACGCTCTTCACATGCTGTTCTATCGGAATTGTCTCCGACGAGCGCACAGCTTTTTCGCGGGCTGCTGGTTGTGGCTTTCAGTGAAATTGCATTCTGCATACATTTTACGTGTAGACACGCAAGACTGCGAGATAACTTGGACGTTGCGCTTAGCGATCCATTAGATATCGTCGTGGATTGTTTTGCTCGACTGCTCGATTGTGTTTTTACATGAATAAATATATGAATCTTTATGGAGCTTCTAGCCAATAGTAGATTTACGATTCTTATATCTTTTAAAATTTATATATATGCGTATATATATATTTGATAAATATATCTATAAATTTACACGCTCGCATCCACACACATTTGCAATGCAAATATAAAATTGTAAGCATTGTTAAAATTTGCATTAAACAATTTTTTTAAACTTTAATACAAAAACTACAAAAATAATATCAGATAAAAAATTTATTTATATAAAAAATTCTATTTCCTCCTTTATACTTAGAGATAAAATACAAAAAGAACATTCGAAAGTAATTTTACAAACTTGAATTCTTACTAGCTGAATAACAAAAGCTGAGTAACAAAATACATTGCAAACAATTTTAAACATAGAATATCAAAATCTGACAGAAAATTTCTTAGAAAATTATAAATAAATTATAAGATTATGATAATTACTATTTTTTAACTTTTAATGTAGTATTAAATATCTTCATATGTTTAAATGGGGGTAGGATGAAAATTATAATAAAGCTAATATATTTGTTTAATTTATAAATGTTTACAGTTTCAATTACTTAATATACACATTTTCCTTTATAAATATTTTTACCTTAGGTCTAAATGAAAAATCTAGTCTTAACGTGTATCGAAATATATATTTTTATGATTGATGTATCAAACTCTTAAAAAATTTGCCAATATTGTTTTTATAATGGACAAAACTGTTGCATACTCATATAATAGCATGATGATGAATAATAATTTATTTCGAAAGGAAATTGCATTATGTCGCGGAATATTGCGCACTGATCATCTCGTATGTGTTTTCCAGTAAACTCCAATTACAGGTGACAACTTTATGACATTTTCGAATACGTATGAGCATTATTCGTGGGAAATCATCGTCTGCGTGAATCTCTTCCGTATGATTACTTTCATAAGAAAAGATAATCATAATAACGATAAACCCAAGCATATTATCGCGACTCAAAAAGTTTACGAGGCAGGATCGTAATATTTTTCAGAGTGAAACGAGATTAAAGTGATATTCTTCAGGTGAGGAAAATATTCGTACGTAGAATATGTAGCGATGGTCTCTAAGTGGAAAAAAATGTTTTCTCAACTTACCTATGTATAAACGGAACGAACAAAAGAACAGTCCAATTAATTTTTATTATTTTCTTTCTTTATTAAAACTCAAATCTCTTTTTAATTACTCTTAAGTACATTAAATTTTCATTTAAAAAATTTATTTTGTTATAGTTTAATATATTTTAACATATTTTTAATGATACAAACTTTTATTAGATTTTGGAACTTTATTTCTTTATATTTGTAAATTATTTTGTACTTTATATTTTTCTTTGTTTCTACTAATTTGAATCTATCTCTAATCGTTCTATTTATTTAAAAGATAAAATATTAAAGTTGATTATGGAAGTTGTATTATTTAAATTTGTTATTTATATTAAGCAGTTGCATGACCAAAGATATTAATACATATAGGTTATATTACCAACTATCAGATAAGCAAATCGGGGCGATGAGTGGCTCCGTGCTAAATCGCTTGACTAGTGTCGGAGAGGTCCCGGCTTCAAGTCCCGCTGGATCTAATGCCCCGTATATAAGAGATTGAGACTCTATGTACGACATGTAATATCCTAAAACACAACTAATGTCTTAGCTGGAAGAGTTTTGGCCGTGATGCGAAGGTTGCGACTCCCACACAACACGAAGCGTATCCTAAAGACGTCTTTTTTGACGTCTTTAAGACATTATTAAAAATCGTCTTAAAGACGTCTTTTTTTTACGTCTTTAAGACGTTATATTATTCTTAATTCTTTTTTCCACACTTTAATCCGTAGACTACAGAGTGAGGAAC
>VBVQ01005223.1:0-10855 GCA_011636635.1 Tetramorium simillimum | reverse complement strand
GACAGGTTATAGTCAACTTGTAGAAAACATTTAATAGTTTTTAATATGGTCGTATTTTATGATTTAATATTAACGAGATATATAAAGACCAATACAGTTACGGAATGTTTTGGGGAACGATTAGATGATAGTTACTAATGGGTTAATGTATACGCAGGTCGACAAGCTCATTTATGCGAAGTAGGAATCGCGGTCAGCAACGGGATAAGCGCACTCGTAAACCGCGACTTGTTTGCTCGATTACTTAGCAAAGAAAATTAAAAGGCGCTCTCGCCTACAACTGAGCCGGAAGTAAGAGCACTTGGGTCTCTGTCGAGCGCTTGGTCCATATTTTGAGGAGAGCCTTAAACTTGCTTTGTTTCCCTCTGCCACTCTCTTTCTTTTCCCTCCACCCCACGTGACGAAAAAAAAAGAAATATCGTTGTTCCCGCACCGAAAAAGCAATTTCTCTCTCCGCCTTTGTTAAGGCGCTCGTTAAACGAGAGGCTTACGTTTCCTCCACGGAAGCCGATAGTGCACCCAGCAAATTGTGATTTGCTTGCTCGTGGTGAAATCGATCGCGCGTTGAATCCGCGACAACAAAGCGATTCCGGCGGCGGTCAGATCCTGCCAGCGTTTCGCGACCTTTTATCTGTAATTACGTTCATTAGCGCATTCCTCGACCGATAACGAGCCGAAGTAAACGCGACAAACCGTGGAAACGCGGTCAGCATTAATTACCTACGGTTTAGTACGGTCTCGGCCAATAAGTCGTATCCTCGTGCGATTAGTCAATCTTGATGACTGCATCATTGACCCGCCAGTTCATTTCAGATGACATGTTATTATTTTATGTCAAATTAATTTTATGTCTCTAATTATGCAGTCATATAATTATAGTGTATATCAATAATGTCTTGTTATGCAACATGAAAATAAAATCCTTTCGTACTTTGATACTGCGTAAAATCAGTTTCATATGTCAATTCCTTTAAATCTAACGTAAAATATTCAGTATAGCTGTATATATATATATATATATCGCAGTGCTTCTTTTATTACGTGTATCATGAAATGCTATCGATAAACGATCCACTAAATAGGTTCAAAGGTCTAGTTAGAGTAATAAAAAGACGGCAAGAATCTCTGGCAATGGTTGCTGATTCCGATTTAAATTTTTATCGTACCTTTCCCTTTCAATCGGTTTCTCTGCCTCACTCAACTCGGATCGATACACTCATCGCAGCTTCTTTCTCTCCCTCGAAGTTTGCGGCGGCTAAGGCATAGGCACAGTTGAGATTTATACAGACAGTCTGGTTATAAAAGCAAATTTGCATGATAAAATATCTTTCGCGGCGGGAAGTGGATCGAGCAATGAAACGCGATCATCGTTAACATTTCGTCCGAGTACTCTATTTACTATTTCCACCGCGACGTGAGTCAATATTTTTGCAATATGCAATTCCCATCCGGCCGGCTGGTAAAATCATCAACGTCAAAAAACGGTCCTTTCCCGCTTTTGAAATCATTGTGAAAAACAATATTATCGAATGTTCACTCACTGAACAAATATTTTGTAACGAAATTATTGTAGAAATAACACTTGTGTTCATTATAAATACTTTTTCTTCCTAAATTCATATCACTCGTATCATACATCAGGTTATTGAGAGCGATATTTTACATTAAATAAAATCTCGTATAATTCCGCATAATAGCGTTTTAAACGGTGAATAAAATTCTATGCACGAATCCTTTGCCACGAATGGATGGCCATGCACGTGCCCGCAGCGGAATGACCCGTCTTTTCAGAGCATGATCGGGCCCGGATTTAAATTGTAAATCCAACAAAACGTAGCAGAGGAGGACCTGCGATATGCGCGCCCTGAAGATGCAACAGGCTATGTGAAGGTGCACTCGCGCGCACGCCGATAAACCCTGACTCTCGCCGTTTTCTTCGCGAGTTGTGCTTATGCCGCGTACGGACGTGCAAGAACTCACGCGACAGGACCGAAAGAGAGAATTACGATATTATCCGGTAAAGGCGGACGACATCGCTTGTCCATTCGAGCAGATAATCGGCCGGTCTGAACATTTCGCGTACATGTATATGTGCGTGTGTGTACAGACGCGTCTGAATAAAGCGATCGCTGGTTCTTTGATTCTGCTTTGTCTTCAGTCAGCGTTGAATGGGGAAATATTTTACTGCTATAAGAAATATATCTCGGCATTATTATTATTATTATTAGCACTTTCTTCCGTTTTGATATAAAATGTTGATATAAAAATAAACGATGCATTTCCGTACGTTTAACAAAAAACCGAAAAATTATATTTCTTTGACTCATCATTTGAAATGCCTTGAATTTTCTTAATTACGTTACCATTATGTCTATAATGTGACCGTTAAATTACGTGTAAAACTATCCGATTTAAAAACGATATTTTATGAAGACATGCTTTTCCCGCTTTACCATCATCATCCTTTAATCATTATCCTTTAAAATGGCGTCTTTATATGACGTTTCGTTACGCCTGGTTTTTGTTTCCAATTGACCAAGAGATGTCATTAACTTTCTCCGTTATTAATTTTTTCAAGCAGAATTTACAAAAGTTTCGTCAGATCCTCCTTCATGCAAGGCACTGTGAATTTTGATAATTTTTACCTCACAGCAGTATTTATACATATACATATATGTGATACTATTACACCTGTTGTTTAAAAAAAAAACTCGACCGCTTTTCTTTCGATGCTTGTTTCTTCGCAACATCATAATAGCATTATAAATATATTTATTTTTTAAAATAAAATATTTAGAACGAAACGCTACGAAAATGTTTGAAATTATTAAAGATACTAGGCCAAGAGACGTTAATCAGAGATATTAGGTCGTTCATTTATATAGCGCACATAAACGTGTTTACACGAGAGGCACGGATCGATTTTATTTCGTCTCGCCTTCGAGACGGTTCTGCTGAAGATCACCGTCAAACACTTGTCCGATTTTTAAGAGCCAAACACTCTCGAGATACCATCTTAAGATCGGATGATATTAATAATGGTACCACCAATATGCAGCTTTGAAAACTACGTATCAAGAAAGGATTTTATTCAGTGATGAAAAAACATTATTTCCGATTCCCTTTCGACGCGGTGTTACATAATTTCCCAATACAACATAAGAGTTACACTTGTTTCACAGCATACTATAAATGTGTCATAAACGTGGTAATATTATTGTATCGGATTTCGATTAACATGTTTTATTATCGTACATTTATTAGTCGTTTCTCGCGCGTTTCTGTGAAAGTATGAGTCATCCATAGATGCTTTATGTTACTATATCATATTTTCCCGAATTACATCCTGTATATCTGTTACGATAAAGTTCTACGCATCATTAATGGTACGATCGATAAAGCATAAAACAGTTGTATCCTTAATTCGATGAACTTGGCTCACCGCCACAAGCATAATCTTCGATTATTTTGCGATAAAACAATGCAAAAGCCATATTGCTCCAGTTACAACAGCAATTAACAGTTATTAACATAAACGCTCTGTTTAATGTATTCATAGCCGCCGTTTGAAAACGGCGGATTTAATGAGAAGTCAATATTCGCGCCATGTAGCGACATCGAGCAACCCGAAATTTAATTTTGCTAATAGTAGGAATGTACCCCAAGTTCTCGCTGTTATAAAATATGTACATACAGAATGTCTCCATCAATCATTTTCCTTTAATACGAGATACTATCGAAAGAACTAAAAATAAATTGTGCTTCAAAAATTGTCTGTGTTAATATTGAAGAGAAAAATGATGAGGATTTATAGCAAGGTGCAGAGAAGAAATATTTTTGACATTTAATGGGTCTCCGACGTTTCCGTTTCGGGCTTAAAAATTTCTTATTGCTTCTGTGAGTTTATCGAGTTGACGGAGGCGGCGAGACTGCTCCGGCGGCATAAAATCGGCCGATATTTTCCAGAAGGAGAACTCTCGTGCGGGTTATCGCTGGCGAGAATAGAGCTCACGGAATAAGACTTCACAACGTCGCTTTGTTCCTGCCTCTCGAGTAAGAACGAAACAATACCGGTAGTGTGTTCGATGCGAAAGTTCTATGATTCCTGCTTCTGCTCGGCGTCCCGACCCTTCACTGAACCCTCCTCTTTCACTCAAGCGACTTCGCTAACGAAGAACAGAAACTCGTGGAACTCTCGCGACGGGCGCGCGCGCGCATGTAAGCCGGACAAACGCAAACGTGTATAGAAAATGAATGGAAGTCATTCTAAGCGCACCAGACGAGGACGACGGTATCGAAAGTAAAAGGAGAGTCTCGATAGCTTGCGCCGCGCTTGAGAGAGAGAGAGAGAGAGAGAGAGAGAGAGGAGGAGGAACCGCGACTATTAGGATATATATTATATTTATAGCGCGGAAATGGCGATTAAAACTGTTGAGTTCTATCGCTCGCAGGAAGATAATTGCACCGCTCGTAATACACGATAAAAGCACGCACGACTCTAATTCCGAAATAATAATGTAGCTCACGGCTCGCGTAGTCCGCCGTGATTCGACGATAAACCCGTCGAAATGAACAAATGCTCGATGATGCGAAGGGAATATCCAATGGGAGTGCTTAGCGTTACGAATAGTGCGTTAAATTTGCAACGCTGCGCGACCACCATCGTCTGCAAAAGCGTATGCATATTGTATAAACGCGCGATGGTTTGATGCCTTTTGTAACTCAGCGCGGAATCGCGCGTGCGAGGGGCCGATTATTAATCGCGCAGCGGTGAAACACTTTCGCGCGCACGCGCGCTTGTTCCGGCGAATCGCGAGAACAATCGCGGCTTGTTAACGCAACCGACATAGTGATAATGAAGTATTATAATGACACTCCATGCACATCAACGCTAACAAAAAGCCTTTCCACCTGAAAGCATCCTCGCATTTGCGATGCACCAATGATTTTCGCGTAACTATATATGTTGAAACAAATATGGCAACTTAATTGTGTCGTAGGTAGTAATTAACACTTTCTAAATAATGGTCCGTCATGATGGAGACAGAGGAAGATAATTTGCTTAACCAAAGTTAGCGTTAAGTGACCTTAAAGCCCTTAAAGTACCTAGCCCTTAAATGAGCGAATATGGGTGGATAACAAGTTATAAGTACCTATCACGTGCAATATATTACGATGTGCAATAACTAGATTACGCACTTTAGAAAGGCGTTCTGAATTAATCGAATAAATGAATATGTCCTTTTATATATTTAAACTAATTAATATTTAAACTCACAAAGCCGAGGGGAGACACGGTTTTAATACAACTTTATTCCTCTTTAAAATGATCTTTTTAAATAATCATTTCCCAAATGCGCGATGTTTCAAAACTGTTATCTCTTCTCGCATAAATAAATATACACTGTATCATTCGATTTTCTGCAAAACGCGTTTGCATCCGAGATTCGCCATCTACATGACACTCTTATGAAAACTGTTCTGATAATTGACGATCATTTGGCGGTACGAGGTAGTAAGGAAGATAGGTACAGCGATGACGACAACGACAGGGCGATCAGGACGGCGATAACGATGACACGGAAATACGGTGACCGTCAAACATAATTAGAAGACGGGCGTCGGAGAGAGATTTTGCAATGGGAAAAGAAGTAGCCGTGATTACGAACCGTAAGTACGATGGATGATAAGGGAAAATCGGGCGAATCGTATCACGGATTGCTTAAAAGGTCGTTTATGCAGAATTAATGGTAACGTCCGGGGAAAGCAGGCGACTGTATCTGATACCGACATTTTTCGCTTTAATCGCGCCGGCCCAACTTCGTCGCGCGAGATTGCTACTCTCCACGATATGAGAGCCGCTTTAGCATACGGCAGTTCTTCAGCCTCTAAATGCTCGGAGATCGTTTTCCGATCCATTATTGCGCAAAAAAGCACTCGTTACTCTGACGTTTATACCGTCGTCGTTTGAGGGGCATGTCATAGGCCCGCATATTCGTACACGAACATTACATGAATCTCGTATCGGTAAAATTCTATTACTTAGTTACTTAGTAATAATAAATATGAATGGAATTTGAAAAATTATATAATACAATCAATGCATTTTTAAAATAAATAAATTAGTTAAAATATGATACATGCTAATTTCCTAGCTGTTTCTATTTCTAGTTCTGATAGAATATTAAAAAAATTCTAATTATTATTTTCCTGCATCAATATATGATACAATATTTAATTCTGGAAGAATATGTAGAAGAATATAAACTGACTGAATGTAGATCTCAAGTTCTATTTTAATCAATACTTTAAAAAAAGAAAAAAGAGAAAATAAAGAACCATATGTAAATGTTTAATTTAAACAGCGAAAGGTCGTAGCATATCAGGTCATTTATTGATAACACGTGTATTTTGCAGATCCCATCGATAACGTGAAAAACAGTACAAATCTAAAAAAAGTATCACTAAAAAAAAACAAGCTCACAAATGAATTCTATCCGTTCGCGACCGCATTTCGAAGGATAATAATGTGATGACGCATGTCTTGCACCGTGACCTACCGAATCGAGTATTGCCGTACGAATGGCAGTACACTGACCTTGCGTAAACACGTTGCGCCGTTAGATGATGAATATCAAGGCTAATGTCCTAACTTTACTGTTATTACTAAAATATTTAACATTGTAAAATAGACGTATGTGAATATCCATGCAAACTAATTTCGAGAAAAAAGTTATATCGTCACATACTTTGTGCTTTATTCTGTTTTTTGGCGTTATCTAAGATCATTAAAAAATTATCTTTAAAAAATAAAAATGACTGCAAGAACACACGCCAATGTAAAAATCTGTTATATATTGAAAAAATTTGTTGTGTAAAACTATTTTATTCATACGTGATATTTTTCACTTTTAATTTATTACCCATAAAATAACACAATATTTTGTCGATCTCGTTAAATAAAAGAATTGAAAAAGTCATAATACAATTCCAATTAATCGAGGATAATTTTCATTCTGTAAATAAATATTAAACTTAATACTGCTGACATATCCATATCGAAAAAGATTTAATTCAAACAATGTGCATTATTTCTTCGTCAATCAATATACAATATTAATACAAGGAAATTATTAGTTTTTATTCAATGTAATAAAAAAATCTCGGTCTTTTCCAGTAATAATACTTAAAAGTTTATTCTTAAACATGAAAAGTTAGGTTTTTCACATGAATAATCATTCTCTTTTGATGTAATTCTTAAATCATACATAATTTTTTCCGATTCAATATTCAATTGATTAAAAGATAATTATGATAATATGTGCATATATATGTGTATAATCTCTCAATAATCGATTATTAAATCTCAACAAAAAATAATCACAAACAATGTCTTAAATTATGTCTCGAAACAAATTCGATTTGTATTTCTCAATGTCGTGATTATACATATGACGTAACAATTGGCTTTCGAGATTTACTCAATAAATCATATCATATCTCCAAACTGGTTTCTGAATCCTAGAGGAAATATATACGATTATGAGTACAAGTCTCAAAGACATTATCATTGAAGATTACAATATAATCGTAATTGATATCGTTAACTTGATGTCATTAACTGCCTCGTCAATATGGCAGAATCTTAATCATAAAGATCATAAATATAATATATAAAATTGTATGTCCTTAATTTTATATGAATGAGAGAGAGAGAGAGAGAGAGACCGATTGTCACATTTAGTGTTAAAAAGAAATGGAAACTAATTTAGTGAAATTTCGGTCGGAATTAATCGTCCAATAGACAGCGGCTTTTTCGCGCGGTGTCTGCACGCAGCATGCAAGCGGATGTGTCCGAGAGAAAGTTACGGACCCCGAAAAAAACCATACGACGAGGATCGACGGTCCCGTTGTGCACGCCGCATAATGACTCGATTGTAAATCCATGCCCGCGCGTTGCATCATTCATGCGGCCCGAGGGCGAGAGAACGCCATATTTGGCCCCGTCTCATCCGAACCTCTCTCCGCAGGGAGGGCTATTTGTTCATTAATCTTATAACGCAACTTCCCCTCTTCTCCTCTGGGTTGCAAGCGCATGAATTACCAATGCCGGCTACAGCGAGCTCCGCAAGTCCCTTATCCCGCGCGCCTACATACATACACGCGTTCGATAAGTGAAGAAGGATAAAACAACATCCACTTTTGCAAGTATTCTACCAATGTACGTAAAAATTTTGATTTAAAAAATCATAAAAAATCAACATGAAAATGGTTACTTCTTTAAAGCGTCCTAGAATATTGTCATATTATTTTATATAATGACAAATATATTTCTTTACAAAATCATATTATTCTTTGCAATTTTGAATATATTGCTGTACAATCTATAGCAATTTCTCTATCAAAATGAATTCTATATTTATAACTATTTATAGGTAAACAAAATTGATATGTATCTACATTTTTAAAGTTAAATTTAAAGTTAAATATAAATAAATCTATTTAAAAATTGTTAGAAAGAAAGGTCTCCACTAAAAGTTTTTATATAAAGATCTATAAAGCAATACTAATTTTAGGATATCGTACGTAAACTACTGAAAATGCGGCAAAGTGAATCCACAGTTGTAACTACTATTGTTTGCACTAAGAGTACAAATAGACGATAAAGACTGTTTGTTATCTTCTGTTTGCTAAGACAACGGTGGTCAATTAGAGAGTGTTAGATGATGTAAACGTACACATCATTTAATAGCACGCAATATTTTATTGTTAGATTAAAGCAAAAGAACGTTACAGTAGGGACTGATCAAATAAAAAATATTTAATGTCAACATTTTTACTGCCCAAACTTCTATCTGTCATTTCACTTTAGCAGAGCATGATTTAACTCTTGGTTTAACTCTTTCGAAAACAGTATGTTCAAACACAAATGTAAAACAGATATACGCAATCATAGGACTGTCCTAATGAAAGTAGGACGTGTGGTAACCCTACGTATTACGTAGTCAACATATTTGGATGACGCAATGAACCGTGTGAAAGATTATTCAACAAAATACAATGTGAGCATTTGCCGAGGATTTGTGGATAAAAACCGGATAATGATCTCTCTATTTTCCTATCTGTGGAATGAAATCAACTTATTGTATATATAGAAATATAGAAATCCATCAGATTTCTAAAAGATTTGAAAAGGATAAATGATTTTCTCGTAAAACGATTTGAAAAACGCGGAATATAGTTTTATTAAATAAATTTAGATTATTTTTTCACGGTATCGCGACTTTAATAAACCATAATAAACATTTTTTGTAAAGCGATTTGCGTCTGTGTCTTTTTCAGTCGTTGTTATTATGTGCAACAAATTGCAAAGTTTTCTTTTAATGTCGCTTAATGGTAAATTGAAACATCTGCACTTTGTCTTTTGCGACATAGGAGTACAAACGAGCTGATAGAATGATTTTAAGACAATGCAAAGTTTATTTAATGCTTAGTTCTGCAAGAGTGTGTAAACGAGGATCTATTCTTCCAACAAGAGAAAGCCAGTTGTTACGACGTTGAAAGTTCTCTCAGAACGACCAGTTAAATGCAAATTTTGAATAAAAAATGTTACATCTCTCAAGTTAGAGTTGACGATTTCTCGGTCATTTTAACTATAACAGTTAAAATTATATATAGAAAAACCTGAATTTGCTATATATTCTTATTAATTTTAAAGAATATAATATTTTAATAATTGTAGAGAGTTTATAATTTCGATTCGATAAACTAATACTAATTATTGTTACAATAGTCGCAAGTTTTGTCTCTAACAAATTACGCAATATTTACGCGTCGTGTAAATTATGATAAATGCATAGTTTTATCTCACAAGATTTATGTTTAAAGATTAATATTTTCTACATAAATTACATGTACGATTAAAATTCTGTAATTCGTTGGATTTTAGTTTTCAAAACAAATATTAATAATGAATGACATGATTAAAGAAGCATACGCGGTTTCACGTGACTCTAGAAATAAAAATGCTGCGAAGAATTTTACATTGGCGTGCATCTGTATAAAGAAACTGAAATCATATCGATTCTAGGCACGTTGACTTACTCATCTTACTTTGTGTATTATTCCAAATATAAGATGAGACTACGTCGCAATGTGTTATGAAGGCAATGCAAATATTTAATTAGTTCCGACTATATTTACGTACTAATTTACATATATAATTACGAAATATAATTGCGATCTGCTGCTAGAAGCCAATTAACGTTGCGCGGTACAATTCGATAAGAACTATTTCAAACAAACAAATGACGAACAAGTGGCAAGAAGTGAACTGACACATATGTCCTAAATTACGACATGTATGTACATACACGCAAGTGATACGGCCAAAAGAAACAAAATGTTTTGTCTTTCAAAACCTCAAAACACGTTTGACAAACGTATACATAATAAGAGAGTACCACATGAATACAATACTCCTATGAATCACGACGGTGTATGACTCAAGGAAAAAAAGATACGCTTACATTGAAACCTTATCTAAATGTAATCTCACGAGACTAAATACCAAGTAATGGAAAATAATTTATCAATTTGCGGCTTACGTATGTTTCTCATTTGTGGAAATCGTTACGAGCTGCTATCATCTATCGTTAATTATTTTACGTCGCATGCCACGTGCGACAGTGCGAAATTTATCTCGTGGAAAGAGCGGCGGTCTAAAAGGGCGGGCGGTACGTTTGTACGTACGCACGTGTGCCGGCCGTGAGCGACTCGTGCAGGTTGCGCGGCACATTTCGCCGACGAGACTTTCTTCGCCACAATGAGAAGTGTGCCGTAGGGAGGGAGGGAG
>VBVQ01005222.1:0-12342 GCA_011636635.1 Tetramorium simillimum | reverse complement strand
AATAAAGAAAAAATTTGACTGTAATAAAATGTTGTTAAATAAATGCATTAATTTTTTTAATTGTATAAAAAATCTAAAAAATAAAAAAATTGTGTAATAAAGAAAAAAATGGATAGCAATAAAATGTTATTAAATAAATGCTTAATTTTTTTAATTATATTTGTATTTTTCCGTACTTTTACAAATTTTGTTCACATTGTTATTAATACTGTATTCGAATCTCGCGCTACATTTGGGGCAAACATTTAATTGGCTGGTCAATATGTGGCTGCGTAATGGAACACCTTGTTTTCTTACATCATGAGTAATATGATGCAAACGCAGACAACTTAACCGTGTTACATTTCCTTATTCTTTCCGAACCTGCCTTTTGTCACGACGATAACAAAGGAGAATTTTAATATTTTCCACATTTAAACTTTGAGTTGTAATATCTTTGCTCATAGAGTACGTACAAGAAAAATAAAAATACTTTTTGATACAAATTGATCCCGAACTATCCATTGAGATTACTTAGAATTTAATCGGATCAGCCGTTATTGAAATCTGATAATGCGATATCTTCTTTAAACGGCACCGCGCGTCAGTGAGGCCTGGTCGGACTCACGCTGCCGCACTGTTATACTTGACGTGAGACACTACCGTGCTTCTTGATTGTGTAATAAGTCTAAACTTAACTTTTAAAATCATTAATTCTAAATTTAATTATTATAACATATAGAAATTGTAACCGCGCCTTCGATTTACACGGCTACATTAATCAATTTTTATCGAGTTTATCGAAGAAGGGATCGAAGAATCAGTGTTTTGTGGTGATGATATTATTTCAATAATACAACACGCGAGCGGACTGGCATCCATGTAGTTCGTTTTAAAGTTTATAATCTTCGTGATAACGAAGTCGTGCGACGATTAAGAATTCGAAGCGAGAAGAAGTATCAGACAAGGCTGCTTTGACGCGTGTACTCTCGTTAAAGTTCTGACTAACAGTGACCTGTCGTCCTCCTGGAAACAATCCTCGATGTTCCGGGACTTGTATAGCTCAATTCAAACCCCCAATCGAGCGTTCGCTTTCAGCAGCGAATCACCGATCGACATCAAGTTATTTGTCTCGATTGGAAAGCTATTATATTATGACAAATATCGAGAACCATAAGGAGACAGCTTTCGTCTTTCGCATAATATTTACTCGCGAGGACGCTTGAGAATGCTTTTCAACGGAAATTCATCTTATTAATATTATAATCATTCTCGAATAGCAATCTTTAAAAAATTGATGCCTAAAATAAATTCTTATATAATTGTATAATTAGAGCAAATCATCTTAACACAATTATTATTGAACAGATTTCAGAAATTAATTTTGTAATTATTGTAAAAATCGTTACACCATAAATTATATAATTATTGTACAAGTATTAGTAAGAAATTTTTATTTTTTAATTTTTTAAGTAACTTCGCTTCATAATTTTCTTAATATTTATAACTTATAATTATAAAATTCTTTTTTAGCAAAAGATATGCGTTTTGCAGAATCACCTTATGACAATTATTGCGAAATGCTGTGAATAGAAAGAAGCAATAATTGTGCATTTATTACAAAAGTTTCCTGTCTGGGAGATTGACATGATGACCCTTTTTATCACTGGTGAGTTGAAGAATCACATTATCATTGCTATTCTTCCTATTTCGAATAGTGAACACGTTGATAAAAAGATCTAACATCAAGACGTTCAAATGTTGAAACTTGCTTTGAAATTCAAATCATAGGAAACTCGATTCCATTGAGATTCAATTTCGTCAAATAATAAACATATTAGCTACCCTTTTTTTTACGAGAGAGGTAAAAAATCTCCAAAAAGATCGTCCTTGGGCCGGTCCCGAAGGTTGTGAGGGATTCGATGTCGATGAAATCCGGAGAAAGAATTCTCCGAGTATCAGCGCATCGCCTGCCCCATAAAAAATTCCTCTATAGGCGCATTACCCATGCTTCCCTGCTGAGGGAGGTCCGGAAACGCCTAGAAGCATGCTCAGACCTCCTCCTCCTCTAAGTTTGTGGAACAATGTGCACCCCTTCTCTCAAACCTCATCAAAGAGCAACATCATTCTCTAGTAAAGAAAGGTCCCCGCACATTTCTCGGCCAACCAGAAACCCGACCGCAAAGCGGCCGGCCCCACCTATGGCGACGGATGACAAAAGAGATTCACACATCCCACACATGTATAGATTCTAAGAACATTAAAAATACGTATACTCAAAATATAGATATATAGATATATTTATTTCTGTATTGTACGTATATATGTATATGTACTAATAATGTATACAGGGTGTCCAGAAATTCGCGCATTCGGTGCACGTGACGTGATACTTTATGATAAAAGAAACAATTTTTTTCTTTAGCAAAATTCCACCCGACAAGTAGTTTTCGCAGGCGAGCAGGTTGAACTTAACGAATAAGCGCGAAAGTTCATATGGTATGCAGGGCCGTCACGCGCTTCTAACTTGTTCATTGAAAAACAAAGACATATGTAAATAATAATAAGCTTTTCGAGCGAAACGTCTTATTATTTTAAATATTGCACACAATTGCGCATGATAATTAAATAATATCACTAAATATAAAGAATAGTTTACTAATTAAATGAGAATACGTAATATGCACAAATGTCGAAAACTTGATTTATTGTGTAACAGTGATTAAAAATAAAGTCAAATATTTAAGTTAAGGTATTATAAGAGCTATTTATTTTTTATTTTTTTCACTATAAAAAAACATTTATTGAAATAAATAATTTTTTGAAAATTTGCTTCCGACACACTTTGTAGACATAATTATTTTAAAAATAAGTAAAAAATTTTATAATTATGTGATTGAAGCTAAAATAATAATTAGATAACATACGTAGAAGCGCGTGCTCGTGATGTTGAAAATTAAAAGTTTACAAAATTTTGGAGAAACATAATAATTGTTATGGAGTCATTTTAAAGGGCGAGGTTTTTACTTGCTTTGGTTGCTTTGATTCTCCTGAAGATAATTTTACACTAATTGTAAGAAATGAAATACAAAAAGAATTTAAACCTCAAAAATTTTGCAAAATTAAACGACTCTAAAGAGATGCAAAATTTACTTTCGCCGTTCAAATTAGCATTTAAAGATTTAAAGCCTGCGCTTTAAAATGACTTATTAAAAATTAATCTGTGATTTTTTTCGTCGTTTTATTGCATTTTGGAAAATTTTTTACAAAAATGTCAATTGTGCCGCCGGCATTAGCATAACCCAAGGTACACCACGAGGAGGTTGCACGGTCGGACTTGTACTTCATGTGTGTATGTATGTGTGTTGGCAGAGATCCCACGGTTCGTCACTCCGCAGTATTTAATAACTCCAAACCCTCTCTGCCGTGTGTGTGTGTATGTGTGTGTAAGGGGGGGGGGATGCGCACGCACTTGTAATTGTAGCCCTGAAAAGGGCTGATTAAAAGTATTATAAAATTTATAAAATATGCTCAAAATGCAAGCCTGCCATTTGTATGCAAGCATTGGCTCTGTTGATCAGACTTTGTTGTGTAAGCTGAAGCATTTCCAGCGTAATACTGCCTACTGCACAATGAAGCTTTTCGTCTAGTTCTTTTAGTGATTCCACTGGATCTTGATAAATAAATCGTTTTAAAAAAACTCCACGAAGAGTTCCGAGAATGTGTCGAGATAAAATGCTACTCGCATTGTTCGTCATCGCGCGTAAACCAAACAGATTTTGATGATGGCACCTCTTCCTGCTTCCAAAAGCGACGGAGAAATTCCAAGAGCTCCGTGTCGGAAACTCCAGAAAAGGAGCGCTGACCCAATCAGCAGAACAATATTTAATAAACATTTTGAAAAATATTTGAAAAATATTTGTTTTTCTTTATATTGAAGAAATCTATATTAAAAAATTTCTTTTAATACAAATAATTCATAAATTATAATTTAAAATAAATAATTAACGTAAATAAGTGTTTAATAAATATTTAATAATATAAATAATAATAAATATAGAAATAATTAAAAATAAATAGTAGAAAAAGTTTTTAATAACGTTATTTGCTGATTGGGGAGCGAGTGCGGTCGGCGAGTCGCGAGCGCCCGTGGGTCCAAACGCAACCCAGCCGAAGATGGTGTCTATCGCGGTGGGCTCATTGTCGGCACCTCGTCGGAATTCCGGACGAAGCACTTGTCCGAGCACGTCCGCACCGAGGATCAAATCAACTCCATTCGGGATCGCGAACGTCGGATCTGCGAGCGACAGATCTTGAAAATGCGGCCACCACTCGTTAATCGGCGCGGTTGCAGGTATCCGCCCGCCGAGCTCGGTTAAAATGTACGCGAGCACATTGAGCACGTTCGCAGGTTCGACGCGCGAACGAAGGCGTAACCGCAAAGCTCCTTGTGTCGAGCCGATGGAACGCGAGCCGACACCGAATATCCGAATATTCGCCCGAAGGCGAGTTATTTGCAGATGTACTAATGATTCGCGTATGCATGAGACCTGAGAGCCCAGATCTAGAAGAACGCGCACAGGCACAGAACTATCGTCTTCGTACACCAAATCCACCACTGCCGTCGGTAAAAGTGTCATGGAACACCTGACATTGTTCGCGTGAACGGCAAGGCTTCGAGGCGGATGAGCACTCGCGCACAGCCCGGTTGTCGAGGAGATGGAAGCTGTCGCCGACGTCGAGGAAGTCGACGCGTCGCTCGGAGCGGTCGCTTGAGCCCGATGCAGCAGAGTATGATGCTGCCCGTTGCATCTGCGGCATCGCTTTAGGGTGCGACATTCGCTCAGTCTGTGCCGGCCGAGACAATTGTAGCAGAGTTGCTTCGCGTTCACGATCTCGCGACGCTCTGCTACGGATTTTCCGGAGAAGACTGGACAGCGCGCGATATAATGCTTCTCGTTGCACGCCGAGCACTTCTTCACAGGAGCGGAGGCTACTTTGATGCGAATAGCAGATCGCGATTTTACGTCGCTTCGAGCTTTCGCGGATTTCTCAACCACGTCCGAGGCGACCGTCTCGAGAGCACATGTACGCTCGTCGAGAAAGTCTATGCGCTCGGAATAAGTTGCCGGTTCTGTCATACTGCCTTCGTGGAAATCGCGATGAATATACGATAAAGACTAGTGTCCCACAGTGAATGTGACGAGCGACTGATAACTGAGAAACGAAGAATTTACGAAAATTGCCGCTGCTGCGCGCCGAGACGAGGGATAGAGACGACAGCGGCGCGCAGAGAGCGGGGATCACAATGCTTATGTTAATAACATTGGCTGCTCGGTCGCAGAGACCAGTGTAATTTGCCGGTCCTCTAAAAGTTAAGTACTCAATAAACACTGTTTTGTAACTTTTACAAAACATTTACTCAACACACATCCGTTGTCCTGTAACTATTATGTCAATTTTAGATAATACTTAGATCAAAGTGTCAGCAACATCATGCTATATATTCAGGCCTGTTTAACTCGTGGCCCGCGTGCCACGTGCGGCTCTTTCTCCCACCTCGTAGTTTGGGTTTAGGTTCCCCTACTCTTCCAACCTACAAGACCGCAACGCATACCTCGTCGGCGATTACCTAAAGATTACGCGCGATGAGACTGCGGCGTAACATGACGGTGGGGGAAGCCTAAAGCGGTAAGAGTGGGATTGGTGGCTCCTCCGCTCCTGGCAGTTAGACAGGCCTGGTCTAATATCTCGTGGACTTCGCGACTGAAATGAGCCGGTGCTCCGTCATGCTGAAAAATTAATTGCGCTCGCACGTTAAGGGATAACATCCGGGAAAAGCACTGGCAATTCGTTTTCAGGAAAATGTCTATAACTGTTCCCAATCCATAATCATGGTGGGAAGAAATGGGGACCGATCTGGAAATAATGAAGGAAAATGTTTCACTTAAACGGTAGGAAAGAAATTGTTTTCTTTCTAGTTACATATATCATTCGATTTCCGATTATTCCCTCTAATATGAATATTGCTTTGTCGAGCCGCAGGATATTATCGGGGAAATAGAAATTCCGCCGACATTGCGCGAAGAACCCTGCATATGTTTTTCTGGCGATTATTATACTCTCATATCGCGAATATAAAAAGTTAACGACAATATCCTCACAGAAGTATATTCTAAATCAATCGGTAAAAGTTGTTGCACTCGTTAGTAATAATACGGATGCAATCGATTTTCACGTAAAACGCTGATTTTCGGATTCTCAGCAAATAAATCGAGAATTACTTCTTCGTCTCGTCGTACTCGTCGACGCACTAGTCTATCTCTTTTATTACGCACGACACGCTGTTTCGCGCAATTTTGCATAAAACAAAAAAATAGTTTGATATGTTGGATAATATGCACGGTGAGGAAATCGTTCTGTATATATCTGACAATGAGCCACAACAAGCGCATTTTCACCAGCTAACCCGTAGGCTGTAATTATGTCTATTCTTGCCGCGAAAATTTCATCGTCGTGGTCTATCACTTTGCGAGCACGATTGATACGCAACTGCAAAAGAAGATAATTGACAAAAGTCAAGCGACCGTAGACGAAAGTCAATTGCTTTTGCCTAGATTCGCGAACACGACGTCTTTATTTGCAGTCGCGTGCAAAAATTGCGCGAAACAGGGTGTCTCGCATTGACTCATATACTTTTATACACCATTAATGATACAAAACTTTTTTAATCGCTAAAAGTGTGTATTTATGTGTGTGTGTGTGTGTGTGTGTGTTTTCATAAAAGAAAATATAAATATTCGTATTTAAAAATTAAAATAATAACAATGTCCAGATTTAGGTACATTGCCCGATAATTCGTTTCTAGACTTCTCTCACGGAATAAGAGGAACGTAATATTCATAGCGCTATCAGCTGAATTTATTTCGCTGTTTGCTATATGCCGGTTGCATTATATACGTGGTCGATATCGACGTCTTGCTGATGATTTTGGAAACTCAAATGTTATGACCGCAGGACGATAGAAACGAATTATTGTACATATACGTACATACGGACACTTTTACCTTAATAATTGAATATAGTTTTTACACATGACAATATTACCTTCATTCTTGGTTAATCAATTGTTTTCGATAAATCTTTTTATTCTGGTTGTTAAAATGCTATTTTCGTAGCTAAATTACTACACCATTCTCTTTACATTTTTTACTCTCCTTGTTTTCTTTCCCAATCAATACAATATAACGTATGTGCATCCTAAATCATGATTCCCCACATCGAGATTTGATTATGAGATGTATACAGAATAGTTCCTAAATACGTTCCAAAAATGGAAGACGTTATTCCTTTCATAATTTTATTTAAAAAAATTATTCACAATTTTGCTAATGGTTTAGTTCCGGAGATTCAAGATTCAACAAAAAAACGATATTTTTTTTATTTTGAAAATGTTTCCGATTGTACTCTTAAAATTTATTGAGCGTTAGTAGTGATTAATAGGCTAGTTTTAGCAATTGAAAAATTCTGGTATCACATGCTTGTTTATTATCAAATGTATATAAGTGATTATTGAGATCGGATATTTTTTACTAAAAAAAATAATTCGCTCTTACAGATAAAACTGTCTATTTAATTGGGAAAAAGTAGTAAAATGAACTATGCAATAAAAACCAAATTAAGTGCTGAATATGATGATCTTCATCCATAATACATGTCACTGCTTTTCATCGTATTGATTTATGTATCACTTATATACCATTAATGATACGAAAATTTTTTGATCGCTAAAAGTTAGTCCCTTAACCACAACTAACGCATAGAAAATTTTTCAAGAACAATTGAAAGTATTTTTAAAATTTCAGAAAATACAATTTTTTTATTTAACGTCCTATATCTCTGGTACTAAACGGTTTATGATAAAAGTGTATATAAACTTTTCTTTTATAAAATTATCTAAGGAATTATAAATTTCATTTTCAGAACGGATTTAGGAATTATCCTATAGATAAAGTGTTTGAGAGTAACCGTATTACTTCCCATATGTAACCAAGTAAACATCTAAAGACCATTTATGTAACAATTACATTGTAAACTATATGTATATGTTATACAGGTCAACTTAATGAAACTACGACCTATCAGTTTTATTATTAACGTAATAAATTTGAAATTGTTACATAGGAATGTCATATCATTTTGACGTTATTTTGTTACGTAACATTTATATTATTGTGAACACAAATGTGCATACTCTAAAAATTTCATAAATGCTACATTATTTTATTGACATAATTGTAACATTATGTTAGACTCTGAAATTAGACTATAAAATTACAGATATATAATTTTATATACAAATTTTTAGGTGTTTGTTACGTATCATATATAGCAGGCCTGTCTAACTGCCAGGAACGGAGTAGCCACCAATCCCACTCTTACCGCTTTAGGCTTCCCCCACCGTCATGTTACGCCGCAATCTCGTCGCGCGTAATCTTTAGGTAAGCGTCGACGAGGTATGCGTTGCGGTCTTGTAGGCTGGAAGAGTGGGGAAAGCTAAACCCAAGCTACGAGGTGGGAGAAACAGCCGCACGTGGCTCGCGGGCCACGAGTTAAACAGGCCTGTATTAGACGCACGATTTCCGTATAGGTAGATGGGTCGTAATGTATGGCACGCCGTTTTACTTTTTAATGGCATAAAAAATATTCCATTCGATGTAAAACTTTCAAAAAATAATCGTCTTAAGAAATATGCGATTCCTATTAATGAATTAAAATTATGTCGGAACTTAATAAAAATTTGGAATTATTTTTATGTTAAGACATAATTTTTATTATTATATACTGACATAATTTTAATTAATTCAATTATTATTACATCAGAACATAACTTTAATTTGTTAAATTATTATTATGTTAGGACATATTAATAATTTAATTAATTAAATTTATATTCTAATATAATCATAACTGGATAAATTAAAATTATGTCAATATATATAACAATATATATATAACAATAATTTGACAAATTAGAATTACACCTGGATTTAAAAATAATTCCGAATTTTTATTATATCTCAACGTAATTTTAATTCATCGAATTATTGTTATGTCGCAACATAATTTTAATTCCATAACTGGCGATTTTCGATTCTGTGATATTGTACTGCATGCCGTTTTACTTCTTAATGACATAAAAAATATTCCATTCTGTACACCTCCATTCAACAGCACCTACTTACATATATATTTTTTCTTCTATTTTGGAGAAATGTTTTTACAATAGGAAAATAGAGAACGCGCAGTCTAGTATACTATGTCTGTACGTCGCCCCCCATTCACCACGTGCCTCTTTCCTACTGTCGCTGCTGACTCCACCTATCTTAACTTATATAGCCCTCGCGGCATTCAACCCACGCCTTTCTTACTCTAATTTCATTAATTACTCGAAATAGGAAAAGTAATAAGAATTTTATAAAATAACATAACTTTTCTTCTCGATTTGATTGACCCACTCTACCTCCAGTTTTTGTTTTGGCAATTTTATACCGAACATCCTGTATACAGGGTGTCCCATTGAAAAATTGCCATCTCCTTTTATCTTTTAATCCAAAAGAGATAGACCATAACAAACATACATAAAATTTAATAGCTTAAACTGAACTTTATTGTGAGCACAGTGATTACTTACAAAAGCTATCTGTGTAAACGAACGGAAAGGTATGCGTAATTCTTATAGAATACGCGGATATTTCGATATAATAAAAGTTGTAGTTTTGCTTGAAACAAATACAACGATGTAAAATACGATAATTTAATGTAAATAATTTTATATATTGTACGAGAAAAGGTAAACGTAAGCGACGTTTATCTTTTCATTTTCGACACTGTAATATAACCAACTTCTAACTCATGCATTAAAGGTTTACATGTGTTTTGTTGTCAATTAATCACAATATTCTCTAAAAATCTTCATATTTTTTATTTAAAAAAAAGTTAACATAATTATATGTATATCTATAAATAAACAGAACTGACAAGATTTCCATACATCCCTATTAATTTATTTTTGCCTATAACATTTTTATTTATAGTTCATAACAGCTAAAATTTTAGCATCAGCCAGTATTACTCTAAATTTTGTACTGCACACTGTACTCTTTGCGACAGCACTTCGGACCATTCCCTTGTCAGTGTAGAATTTATACACTTACCTGGACTAACCCTTTCATCATGCTCTTAAGGGGTTACATCTGTTTGACCTGTCCTAAAATGAGGCTTTTTTAGGAATTTTTTTAGACTCTACTAATAAAGCGATGAAAATACGGTTTGGAGGGGTTATTATACATGTTATAAGGTGTACAAAAAATTTTTTTATTTTAGAAAAAAATACAAAATGTCGTCCCAGTACGTAGACCGAAAACTTTTTTCTTTTTTGGCCCTTCGCGGGTGGAAACGTAAGTCACGAACGTCAGCACCTAGGACAATAAACAAAATTTTTTCATTAACTACATTAGATTTGCTAGAGAAATACACACGATTATTAAAAAATATCAATTTTCCACAAAATGGCAGCAGTTTGAAAAAAAATTTCAAATTTCAAATTTTTCAAATTGTCATTTTGTATTTTTGTATTTTTTCTAAAATAAAATTTTTTTTTGTACACCTTATAACATGTATAATAACCCCTCCAAACCGTATTTTCGTCGCTTTATTAGTAGAGTCTAAAAAAATTCTTAAAAAAGCCTCATTTTAGGACAGGTCAAACAGATGTAACCCCTTAATTTAGTTCCAGCCTTCCTACCGCTGTATTCACCGGTGTATCCATCGGTGTAAAACCTTCGAGTTATATATCTCACAGCAACGACTGCCTTGATCGCGAATCAGAATTATCTGAATGAGCTGCGCGTACAAAGAATAGCAATAACTATATGTAAGTATATGATTCGATCAAGGATCTAAATCTCCTCAAAAATTCATATTTTCTTTTTATAAAATAAAAATATATGCTGATATAAATTTTTTAAATTTATATGAAACGTTATTGATATATGCATAAATATTTATCATTACTTTATAATTTATATTTTAAGGTAACTTAATTAGAATATTATAATTTTATAATTGTTTTTATAAACTAAAAATATTTAAACATTTTCCTTATACACTAAATATATATATATATTCATTATATGCCAAGTTCAATTCCCGCTAAACCTTCAGAAAAATTTTTATATGCTCGGTTTCTCTCGGAAAGGTAATGGCAAATCACCGAGAAATCGGTATTAAACTATGCCCCGTCCCGTATATCTATAACAACCTATGAGCACTACAGAGAAGCCAAGTTTATCGTGAGCACACGAGAGAAACCACTTCTCAGAGAGCAGGTTGGTAAGCTGCTCCTATAAAAATTAAAATTCCTCGAAACCTTTAGAAGAGGCCTCAAAATAGAGCCCTAGATAAGGATGGATAGAGGCACATTACAAATAATGCTAGGCCCACACAGCGCGATGATGATGATGATAGTGAAATACTCATAATGTTAAATCCTGTCATATACTTGATGTAATATACCTGTCATATACTTGATGTAATTTGAGTTTATTGGTTTTATCAGTTTCGTCGAATAATTGAGCGTAGCCCTTCACATAACACAGTGACAAAGCGTCCTCTCCGCTATTTGAAACACTGCGCCAAGTTTATCTTCGTAATATTGCATCCCCAAATCCAGACCCTATCCCTCTTCTCTTCACAGTTGCAATGATTACAGGGGTCCGTATTTCTACCCTTGATGCCGTTAAATCTTTAGCGATATGAAAGCATTAGTATTCTTACACCATGATAGTTTTGTACAATTAGTAGACTATAATTATCGAAATTCGCGCAACGTTTCTTTGCCATCGGCAAACTGCAAAATATTAAAATAAAATTTATTTTTAATATATAATTATTAAATATATAAATGTTTTAATTTTAACTTAATATAAAACGTATGATATTATTTTTCAAATTCTATTAAAATATTTAATATTTTTTAAATATTTATTCCATATATGTATATGTTTTGAAACAAACAAATTAATTGGCGAGAATTAACGAGAGTTCCGTAAAAAAAAAAGCTGAGCGCATATGCTAGCAATGGTCAAAATTATTAGGAACCCCATTAAAACAAAGTTTTCTCAAAAATAATATTTCAACAACAATAGCAGTACAGTATTACAACATACATAATCGTCGATTATACCGTTTGTTAGAGAAAGTTTCAATTTGTAGAATTCATTTTACAAATTACTATACGATAATTTCCAATGTAGTTATGAAAAATCAAATTGTGAAAATGTTTTAACAATTTATTTCTTT
>VBVQ01005221.1:0-10171 GCA_011636635.1 Tetramorium simillimum | reverse complement strand
TTTACCGTACACTTATCTACCATTCGGTCATGGACCTAGAAAATGTATCGGTAATCGTTTTGCTCTTATGGAGGCTAAGATTCTGATAGCTCATCTTTTACAAAAGTTTACTCTGAAGGTTACGGAAAAAACCGTCGAACCAATTGTATACAAAAAAAAGGAGTTTTCATTACAACCTATTGGCGGATTCTGGATTGGCTTGGAGAAGAGAGAAACTTGAATATTTTGAACATTTTGTAATACATTATTCTTCGATATAGTTGTACCCGGAAGAATGTTGCCGCATTTTTAACTTTTAAGATATTCAGTGTGCGTATGCACTTTGAAAGTTCATTGAAGTATACAATAAGATTTATTTGCGATATCTTACGTCATTATATTTAAAGCGAATGAGAAAATTCTTGCTAATAAGGGATTAAAAAAAATTATGTATTATTATGTACATCATTTTTGCACATTGACTTTTAATCTACTTGATTGTGATGATCGTTTTTAATGCTTTACATAACTTCCACTTGTCACTAAGTGGCATGATACAAGTAATAGAGTTAATTTCATTATTTCTCTTTGTAAGGGCGAATATTTTTATCGCGGTGTTTTTTTATTAATATATATTATGTATCTTGTAAATTTAAACATTTAATGTTATAAGTTTTTAAATGTAAATACAGCAAAATAATATCAGAAATATAGTCGATGCATGATATATTATTGAATATATGTATTTATATTTTTTATATTTTTTATTAATATCATTTCTAAATTTTTAATATAATCGAAATATACCATTGTATTGTGTTAGATACGTAAAACATAAATAATCTAATTTTAATGCATTAAAAAAGCATTTGATACTTTATGTCATCTGACATATTCTGAAGGTTGTTAATCAGATATAATTTATTCTATGGACTTAGATAACATATAGAAAGGAATAAAATACGAAAAATAATCCATTATGCCTAGTCAGTGCAAAACGCATAGCAAATCTTAATTATCAGCACGGAACAATTACAAAGAAGAATTTGTTGTTGATTATGATATTGATGAGAGAGTCTTTTTAATGTTGATAGCAGTTTTTTATGATCTTATAGAAATATAATATTATTTTATCATATCGCTCATGACCATAGTGATATAAGAATAGAGTGTGCAAGCGAGCTGAAAAAGCGATAGAGGAATAGAAAAAGAACGCTGCATATGGGCCCCTTCTGTCCTTGTCCAATCATGTGATATAGAGATATGCAACATTGTCTCTTTTTATTCCTCTATCGCATCCACCTTCAGGCCAGCGTAGCACTCGCGTACTCTAGTCTTATATCTCTATGCTCATGACATTATCCGCAGTGACAAGATAATGAAGATAAGATAAACGAAGGCTGTCTATCACACAATGTTTTGGATTTTAAAAATCACCTATCTATCTATTACTGCAATTTACATTTTCATATAAATCTACATTATATATTTTATCTTCTTTTCCATTCTTGTTTTTTTATTAATTAAAATTGATGTAGGTTGTATAAAGTTTTTTTATTTTTTGTTAACTTTGTCACTTTGTAAAAATTAATTTCGAGCAATTTTCAGAAAAATTTTTATTTGACTTGATTTGTATTACAACTTAGCAAATAATTTTTAAATTATAATTTTTGTAACCTGAATATATGTACATGTATATAAATAAAAATGTATGTATAATATATACCTATATATATTATATTTAATGTGTATAATAAATATCATATGGATACATGTATAGCACTCAAGATGCTGTTCAACGTTCGTATAAGCTCAAGACTAACTCGTGTTATGAGTACAGTATTTTAATAAGATATTATGAAGATACTATACATAGAGTGTGTATATGTGTGTTTAACCGATGCTCACATTAGTTGTAAATAAATATTTTGTATGTATGTTGCATTGAATACAAGATCGAATACAAGAAACTAATTTAATGACACTAGTATCTAATCTTCTTTACAAAAATCATATGGAAAGAATATAAAAGATATTTATATTTATTTCTCGAAAACAATTGATTTAGAAAATGAAACTATTTATTTCATACGTTTTAGCTCTCTTTTAAGTCTGTTTCATTTTTATCTTGTCCTACTATGTCTCAGTTAGATATTCAATTCACTATACTCAAGTGCAAAAAGCTTACGATAAATCTAATGTAATAATTATGTAATCATTAGGAACTATTTTCGTATCGAAAACATTATGAATTTTTATTGACATAAAATGAATTTTTTTGTACTAGATTAATGATCAATTTTTCAGTCAAGATGTATCTAAAAAATCATGCGAATTTAAACTGATAACACATCTCGTGCAATGACTGACGCAACATATTATAATACCGAGAATACCCCTCCCACCTTCGTATCAGATATGGTAAGAGGCGCGTATTACACGTACGTATATATGACTTTCCACGCCGCGCCGGACGAAGTATCTCGTCAGTCTGTATCACCGTCGCATTACGATGGATTTGTCGTTGCTTTCATCGCCTTTTACGCTATTATTGACTACTCTGGTCATCATCGGTATTCTACGAATTGTTGCTCTGATACATCACACATATTTTTACTGGAAGAATAAAGGTATACCTTATCTACCAGATTCAATATCATCATTTCTGCAAGGTTGGAAAGCGCTTCTGGGTGGCATAAATATCGTTGATAACTTTCAATATTTATACGATTACTTTCCAAACGATAAATATGTTGGGTTGATGAATTTTGGCCAGCCTACTTTGCTACTGCGCGATCCTGAGCTGATTAAAGATATCATGGTGAAGGATTTTGAATCTTTTCCGGATCATAATAATTTCCTTGACGAAAGCGTGGAACCGCTGTTTGGCAAGAACATCTTCTCCTTACGCGGAGATCGTTGGAGAGAAATGAGGACTATATTAAGCCCCTCTTTCACCGCCAGCAAGATGAAATTCATGTTTGATTTGATATCGGACTGCTCTCACGATTTCGTCAATTATTTGGTCGATCATCCGGAAATTTGTCATGCGATTGAAACGAAGGGGGCTTTCAGACGGTACACCACGGATGTAATCGCCACGGCAGCATTTGGCATAAGTGTGAATTCTATGATGGATCGTGACAATGAATTTTATGTAAAGGGAGTGGAAGCTGCCAATTTTTTTTCTGGATTGCTACCTGTGCTCAAGTTCATATTTCTACGTTACTGTCCACGGCTCGGAAAATTCTTTGGTATATCTATATTTTCAGCATCTACGTCGAAATTTTTCAAGAAGATTGTGGAGGAAACTATTAAAGAGCGGGAAGAGAAAAATATCGTTAGACCGGACATGATTCATTTATTAATGCAAGCCCGAGACCAAGAAGGTGTAAGTAAAAAAATGACACTGGATGACATCGTTTCGCAAGCCTTCATCTTTTTCCTCGGTGGTTTCGACACATCTTCGACGTTAATGTGTTTTGTTGCCCACGAACTGGCTGTTAATCAAGATATACAAGATCGTTTGCGCGAGGAAGTGCATCGTTTTGCCGACGAAAACGGTAAGATTTCTTACGACGCGATGTCGAAGATGTCTTATATGGATATGGTGATCTCTGAGACAATGAGAAAGTATCCACCGATGATGCTTATCAACAGACTCTGCACTAAGAGATACGAACTGCCTCCGTCGCAACCAGGGTGCAAGAATATGATCGTCGAACCTAACATTGAGTTATTGTTTCCCGTTTATAGTTTACAACGCGATCCACAATACTTTCCGAACCCGGATAAGTTCGATCCCGAAAGATTCAGCGACGAGAACAAAGACAATATTTTACCGTACACTTATCTGCCATTTGGCCATGGACCTAGAAAATGTATTGGTAATCGTTTTGCTCTTATGGAGGCTAAGATTCTGATAGCTCATCTTTTACAAAAGTTTACTTTGAAGATTACGGAAAAAACCGTCGAACCAATTGTATACAAAAAAAGGGAGTTTAATTTGCAATCTGTTGGCGGATTCTGGATTGGCTTGGAGAAGAGAGAAACTTGAACATTTTGAACATTTTGTAATACATTATTCTTCGATATAGTTGTACCCGGAAGAATATTGCCACATTTTCAACTTTTAAGATATTCAGCGTGTGCATGCACTTTGGAAGATCATTGAAGTATACAATAAGATTTATTTGAGATATTTTACGTTATTATATTTCAAATGAATGAGAAAGTTCTGGCTAATAAGGAATTAAAAAAAATTAAATATTATAATGAACATCGTGTTTATATAGACTCTTAAGTCAGTTTCAGTGTGATGATCGTCTTTAATGCTTTATATAACTTCCAGTTGTCGCTAAGTAGCATGATAGAAATAATAGAATTTGTTTTGTTAATTTTCTATGTAAAAGCGTATATTTTTATGGTGCACTTTTTTTTTTGAAATTTTCTATTAATTCAAATTATGTATCTTTTATTTTATTGTAAATTTAAGCATTTAATGTTTTAAGTTTTTGAATGTGAATACACAAAGTTTTCAAATGTAAATAACAAAACAGTATCAGTAATAGAGTCGACGCAACATGCTATACTATATATTGGATATCTGTATTTGTAATATTTTTATTTTTTCTTTAATAGGATTTTTTAATTTCTAATATCAAAATTTACCATTTCATTGTGTTAGATATATTAAATCTAAACGATCTAATTATAATAAATTAAAAAAGCATTTGATTCTTTATATGGTCTGATACGAAGATCGTTTATCAGGTATAATTTCTATTTATTTATTCTATGGATTCAGATAATATATAAAAAGGAGGAAATACGGCAATCCATTATATTTAGTTAGTGCAAAATGCATAATAAATCTTAATTATCAGTACGGAACAATACCAAATAAGAATTTGTTATCGATTCTGATATTTCTGAGAGATAGAAATTGTTGATAGAAATTTTTTATGAGCTGATAGAAATGTATTATTGTCATTGCGACTGGTATTATCTGCAGTGACAAGATAATGAAAATAAGATAAACCAAGACTATCTATCGCTCAGTGTTCTGAATTTTAAAAACCACCTATCTATCTATAAATGCAATTTTCCCTTTCGGTAAATCCCATATAAATCTACATTATATATTTTGTCTTCTATTCCATTCTTATTTTTTATTAATTAGAATTGATGTAGGTTGTATACATTTTTTAATTTTTTGTTAACTTTGTCATTTTTTCAAAATGACTTTTGAGAGGTTTTCAATAAAATTTTGATTTGATTTGATTTGTGTTACAACTTAGCAAACAATTTTTGAAATAATAATTTATGGCTATATGCTTAAACAGTATCCAAATTATAATTTGTAAGCTGAAAAAATATATATATGTGTATGTATGTATAATATATATTTGAATATATTGTATATAATATGTGTAGTACGTATCATATGTATATATACATATATATAGTACTTGAGATATATATTATGATAGATATATAGTACTGTTCAACGTTCGCATGAACTGAAGATGAACACGAATTATGAATATAGTTAAATAATTTAATACGGTGTTATGAAGATATTACATGTAAAGTGTATGTGTTTTTGAACTGATGCTCATCAGCTATGAATAAATATTTTGCATATATGTTGCATTGTGCGATCGAATAGAATAAACTGATTTAATGCGACTACTATCGAATCTCTTTTACAAAAGTTATAGAAAGACTATAAAAGATGTTTAGGTTTTATTTCTCAAAAACAATTTAAAAAATGATACTTTTTATTTCATACTCTTTAGTTATTTTTCAATCTGTATTAGTTTTTTCTATTTTCTACTTCATTAGATATTTCTATGGCTCTGTCAAATATTAAATTTGTTCTGCGCAAGTGCAAGAAGCACACGATCAATCTAATGACAGTTACGTAATTATTAAGAACTATTTTCTCATCGAAAACTTTGTCAATTTTATTGACACATAAAATTAATTTTTTCGAATTAGACTAAAGATTGATTTTTCAGTCACGATGCATCCAAAAAATCATGCGAATTTAAACTCATAATACATCTCGTGCAATGACTGACGCAACATATCATCATAATAATACTGAGAATTCCCCTCCCACCTTCGTATCAGACATGATAAGAGGCGCGTATTACACGTACGTATATATGACTTTCCATGCCGCCTCGGACGAAGTATCTCGTCAGTCTGTATCACCGTCGCATCACGATGGATTTGTCGTTGCTTTCATCGCCTTTTACGCTACTATTGACTACTCTGGTCATCATCGGCATCCTGCGAGTTGTTGCTCTGATACATCACACATATTTTTACTGGAAGGATAAAGGCGTACCTTATCTGCCAAATTCGCTATCGTCTCTTCTGATGGAATGGAAAGGGATTCTGGGTTACATAAGTATCGTTGATAACTTTCAACATTTATACGATTACTTTCCAAACGCTAAATATGTTGGACTGATAAGTTTTGGCACGCCTACCATTCTACTGCGTGATCCTGAGCTGATTAAAGATGCCATGGTAAAGGATTTTGAATCTTTTCCGGATCATCAAAGTTTCTTTGACGAAAACGTGGATCCGCTGTTTGGCAAGAACATCTTCTCCTTACGCGGAGATCGTTGGAGAGAAATGAGGACTATATTAAGCCCTTCTTTCACCGCCAGCAAGATGAAATTCATGTTTGATTTAATATCGGATTGCTCTCACGATTTCGTTAATTATTTGGTCGATCATCCGGAAATCTGTCATGCGATTGAAACGAAGGAGGCTTTTAGACGGTACACCACGGATGTAATCGCCACGGCAGCCTTTGGCATAAGTGTGAATTCTATGAAGGATCGAGACAACGAGTTCTATATAAGAGGAGGGGAAGCTGCCAAATTTTCTAATGGATTGCTAACAATACTCAAGTTCATGTTTCTAGGTTCGTTTCCACGACTCGCTAAATCCATTGGTATCAGCCTGTTTGCACCGGCTACGTACACATTTTTCAAGAAGGTCGTGAGGGAAACTATTAAAGAGCGGAAAGAAAAAAATATTGTCAGACCTGATATGATTCATTTATTAATGCAGGCCCGGGACAAAGAAGGTGTCAGTCAGAAAATGACACTGGATGACATCGTTTCGCAAGCCTTCATATTTTTCCTCGCTGGTTTCGATACATCTTCGACGTTGATGTGTTTCATTGCCCACGAATTGGCAGTTAATCAAGATGTACAAGATCGTTTGCGCGAGGAAGTGCATCGTTTTGCCGACGAAAACGGTAAGATTTCTTACGACTCGATGTCGAAGATGTCTTATATGGATATGGTGGTCTCTGAGATTCTGAGAATGTATCCACCTCAGATGTTTACCGATAGACTCTGCACTAAGAGATACGAACTGCCTCCGTCGCAGCCAGGGTGCAAGAATGTGATCGTCGAACCCAACAATGTGTTGATGTTTCCCACTTATGCTTTACATCGCGACCCACAATACTTTCCGAATCCGGATAAGTTCGATCCCGAAAGATTCAGTGACGAGAACAAAGACAACATTTTACCGTACACTTATCTACCATTCGGTCATGGACCTAGAAAATGTATCGGCAATCGATTTGCTCTCATGGAGACTAAGATTCTGATAGCTCATCTTTTACAAAAGTTTACTCTGAAGGTTACGGAAAAAACCGTCGAACCAATCGTATACAGTAAGAAGGAGTTTAGACTGGAACCTGTTGGTGGATTCTGGATTGGCTTGGAGAAAAGAGAAGCTTGAATATTTTGAATATTTTATAATACATTGTTCTATAGTATAATTGTGACTGGAAGAATAGTGCCGCATTTTCTTCTTTTAAGATATTCACATATGAATGCACTTTGGAAGATTTTCGAAATATAAAATAAGATTTGTTTGCGATGCATTACGTCATTATATTTAAACTGAATGAGAAAGTTTTTGCTAGTAAGGAATAAAGAAGTTAAATACGTAGAAGTAAAGTACGATAAACATCATGTGTGCGCAGCCTACTCTTAAGCCTACTCGTTTGTGTCGATCATCTTTAATGCTTTACGTAACTTCCACTTGTCGCTAAGTGGCATGATAGCAATAATAGAGTCGGTTTCGTCAATTCTTTATGTAAAAGAGAATATTCTTATCGCGCACTTTTCGTATTTTTTTCTTTCGAAATTTTTAAATAATTTCATATTTTGTAATTCGTTGGAAATTTAAGCATTTAGTGTTATAAGTTTTTAAATGTAAATATAATGAAACAATTTCAATAGTAGAGCCGACGCAACATGTTATACTATTGGATATGTGTATTTCTATTATTTTTATATTTTTTATTAATAGGATTTAAATTTTTAATATAATCGAAATTTACCATTTTATTGTGTTAGATAGTAAAACTTAAGCAATCTAATGATAATGAATTAAAACAGCATTTGACGCTTTATATCGCTTGATATGAAGATTATTAATCAGATATAATTTATTCGATGGACCCAGATGATATTTAAAAAGGAAAAAATAAGGAAAATAGTCCAATGTATCTAGTTAGTGCAAAATGTAAATCTTAATTATCAGCACGGAACAATGTCAAATAAGAATTTGTTATTGATTGTGATATTTCTGAAAGATATCTTTTTAGCGTCGATACAAATTTTTTATGAGCTGATAAAAATATATTATTGTCATCGCGGCTGATATTATCCGCAGTGACAAGATAATGAAAATAAGATAAACCAAGACTATATATCGCACAATATTCTGAATTTTAAAAACCACCTAGGTATCTAAAAATGCAATTTTCCCTTTCGGTAAATCCCATATAAATCTACATTATATATTTTATCTTCTTTTCCATTCTTATTTTTTATTAGTTAGAATTGATGTAGATTGTACACTTTTTTTATTTTTTTTGTTAACTTTGTCACTTTGTCAAAATTAATTTCGAGAGATTTTCAATAAAATTTTGATTTTCTTGACTTGTGTTACAACTTAGCAAACAGTTTTTGAAATAATAATTTGTGGCTATATACTTATACAATATTCAAATTATAATTTTTCTATGCTGAATATATATACATATGTGTATGTATATATAATATATATTTGAATATATTATATATAATATGTGTAATACGTATCATATGTATTTATGTACATATATATAGTACTTAAGATACTGTCCAATGTTCGCATAAACTAAAGATGAACACGAATTATGAATATACTATTTTAATTTAATAAAATAATTTAATAAGAAATTATGAAGACGTTACTTGTAAAGTGTATGTGTTGTTTAACTGATGCTCATCAGCTGTGAATAAATGCTTTGCATGTATGTTGCATTGTGCGATCGAATACAAGATATTAATTTAATGAGACTAGTAATGAATTTTCTTTACAAAAGTCGTATAGAAAGAATATAAAAGGTCTTTATGGCCCGTATTCAGTTCTTGTATTTAAGATCATCTTAATAAAGTCTTATATTGTTCTAAACCAGGCCTGGCCCACGAACTATAGCTCGAACTTCTCCGTTCCCCTACTACTCGCGCGGAACGCATGCACGTAGTATAGCACGGTTCCCTTTTGTGGAGGGGATAGGTAGCTCAAGGGGCCAGAAGAAAGACGGGATGAGGAGTCGCGCGAAGACGGGGCATGTTCTCCTCGCGTGCTCTGTCGCGGACGCTCGCGAGGCCAGGCCTGTTCTCAACCTATCACAGAGCCGTATTAGCATCTTAAGACATTACTTAAGACGGACTTAAAATAAGAACTATGAATACGGGCCATCTATTTCTCGAAAACAATTGACGATTTAGAAAATGAAAATATTTATTTCATACATTTGATCTTTCTTTTAAGTCTGTATTTGTCATTTCTATCTTGTTCTTTGTTTTTCAATAAGATATTCAAATCACTATACTCAAGTGCAAAAAGCATACGATAAATCTAATGACAATTATGTAATCATTAGGAACTATTTTCGCATCGAAAACATTATCAATTTTTATTGACACATAAAGTGAATTTTTTTGAACTAGATTAATGATCGATTTTTCAGTCACGATGTATCCAAAAAATCATGCTAATTAAACTGATAATAAGGTGAGTGCCCCAGTTAATGACAAAGTTACATCGTCGTAAAAATAAATTGGTTAATAAACAATACGCGTGGCAAATTAAG
>VBVQ01005220.1:0-12351 GCA_011636635.1 Tetramorium simillimum | reverse complement strand
ATATAGTTACTTTTGGCCTCAATCACAATTTTATAATATTTTTAACGATAATTATGGTTAACATAATTATGTATATACATAATTATGTAGTGTATATAGTTAACCCTTTGAGTCCCAATGGCAAAAGTCTTTGCCATTTAGGACTTTGCCCAGAGTCCCACAAAATGACAAATCTTTGTCATGAAAACTTTAAATTTTTATAGCAAATTCGTAATCAGCCGCCCGAAAACCTCCATGTACGAATTTTCAGTAAAATCGAATGAATTTTCATTTTGGGCACTTTGGGTCCATTTTATGAATTTGGTGTGGGACTCAAAGGGTTAAGTTAATCATATTTATTGTTAGAAATATTATAAAATTATGATTAAGGCTAAAAATAAACTATATTTTTCTTTCAGTGTACACATTACACACACACACACACACACACACACACACACACACACACACACTTACATTATATTCTCTCACTTTATCATATATTGCATATGAATATCTTTTTATATTTATTTTGATAAAACACAGCTATTTTGATAAAAACTTAATGAAAGGGCCAATTACATTAAATTATTGCACGTGAAATATTAAGCGACACAAAACGGACGGAAAAAAACAAGAGCGAATAAATTATTATTGCGTGAATAGTTTTCGTGTTTCGAATTTCATATCCGCCGCATGACGGGATTGATCGTCAGACCCAAGAGGCAGCGGTCGAAGTCGAGCAGTAGATACGGGTGGCTTCGATCAGACAGTGATCCGACAAAGCACAGGCCACGCCTACCGTGCAACATATGTACCGCGGCGCGGCAACATGTCGGCCGCGAACAAACGCACCGGCCATACGCGCGCGGATTCCATTTTCCGCACCGGGATATTTCAAGAACTCTGGGAATTCCATTGTTAAAAATTGTTTCGCTCCGTGGGAACACGGTGGAATTGTCGATCAAATCAATGAGCGCGATCGCCGCGTTAAATCGCGGATCATTCATTGTTTTATTAATAAAAGCACGATGAGCAATTAAAAGCGACGTGGCAGAAATATTTGCGCGAGACTGATATAATGTGAAAAAATTTATTTCCAGTCGCTCATTGCTTCGTTAAAATTTGCAAATTCATTTTTCAAATTTCATCAGGATCTCTTTCGGTAGTTTGCTGTTGTGTGATTTTTTTTGTATTCATATTTCGTGTGCGTAATACACGGAGGGAGGGAGGAAGGGAGGGAGGGAGGGAGTGAGAGGGAGAGAGAAGAATGTATATGTATATGAGAAATACATGGCTCACAAACTGCTCTTTCACCATTTTCTATCGTCACCGATAACACATAAAATATCTCGAAACGCGTGCTACAAATTTATGTCAAGACATCGGTCGGATAAACGGCGTGGAATAAATTTCACATCTTTCTTGACGCTAGGACATTTTCACGGATACTTTGATTATGCGAGAAAGGATTGGCGAATTTTCGACAAACGTCTGGTTCAGGATGCCGCGAGCGCACGTTCGATATTCGCTTTCGGTCGTTTATCGCTTGATTTAAATGTAATTACCTTGAAAAGGAACAGCCCTGTTTCGAAATTCCTGTAGATTTTTACTTTGGATGTCTTTAGATTGTAGTACAACCTGCGAACAATGCAACAAGGTATGTACAATGCGTTTCTCAACGATTTTTCATTGTTATTCGGTATTTTCAAGCATTCCGCGGTAATGGCTCCGGGGGAGGGCTTTGTTAAATTATCTCGCGGGCCAAAAACTCGTAACGCGCTCGCCAATCTCAATTCCCAATTCATTAATTTGGAAACGGCGCGCCGATCGATTATAACGCGGCTTAATCGGCGCAAGACGACACAAAAGATAATCGAGCAGTTTGTTTTGTCACAGAAAGCATTATGTGGAAGAAACATTAGGTCCATTCTGCACGAGTAAACTACGTTGAGATATATTTACTTAATTAAGCTTCTCGCGCAGAGTCGCTCAATTGTAGTATCAGATAATGCCTCTATCAGCGTAAGGGATGAAAACAGAGCTTGTGATTCACACATATATATATATCTCTATATGTATATATATGTATATATATATATATATAGAGATGGATTTATTGTAGAAAATTGCCTCATGCAACGCATCACACATTTTCATTCATGCTCAGTACTCGTTTACGATACACACGTTTATGTAAAAACGACGTCTCCTCTTTATACGATATAATTAATACAGAAATAATTATTATATATACATACACACAGTTCGTGCATATATACATATAGTAAGCTCTTTAAATTAGGGTGTAAATTCTAACAGGTTGCAACATCGAATATTCTTTGTTTACGTTGTACACGTCAAATTTAACTTATATGAGCAAAACGTTTATAATTTATCATCTTTTCTTGACAACAACGTGATTACTTTAAATATATCTTTACAGCTTTACAACTACCTTTTGTCATTATTTAAAATAATCTTTAAAATACTTTTTACTTTATTCAATTCCTCTTTTTTGTGGACGTTTATGAAATTCGTAAAAGTACAGTGTCATTCAATGATCAAGAAGAAGGGATAGATAGATTATTTGAGAACAAAAGTACACACAGAAAAATGTTCATTCTACAATTGAGAAAAGCAATTATTTTATTTCATTTTGTTTCGGTAATAGTTTTCTTCAGCAAAGAATATTTTCTTAATAATAGTTTAAAATATACTCATTACAAGTCCAGATTATGTTTTGAGCAAATGTGACGCAATTGTGATGACTTTATGATAGATTTGCGGATATATAAATTTACTAAATACTTAGAACAAGCATATTCACTCGTAGGTAGTATATATTTTTCTGTGCGAGGACCTGTGAATCGAGAGGCAACTCGAAAGTCAACGAGACGCAATTGACGCAATACACGCACGTCCATAGAACACACGGAACAGGCGACACTCACCTTGTGGACTATTTAGGAACAGCTCGTGCTCAAAGTCTCGTCTGCAGATCGGCTGGCCCTGCCTGAGGATGTAGTGGGCGCCCCGCGGCAACGGCTGGCCGCACATGCAACACGCGAAGCACTCCACGTGGAAGATCAGGCCGGACACCGGCCGCATCACCAGATCCGAGCAGCTGATCTTCTCCATGCATCGCGCGCACTTCGCCCCGAAGATCCTCTCGTAGTCGGAACGGCAGTAGAGCTTGAGGTCACGTATGAAGCACGAGTGCGACATCATCGCGCCGCATGCCGTGCACGAGAGGCACTCCTCGTGGTAATTCCTGTCGGCGACTCGCATCACGTACTTGTCGGCGATTGTGCGGCCGCAGCCGGCGCAGATCGACTCGAGGAGGCCGGATTCCGTCTTCACGGAAACGGTCGGCTCTGCTGGAACAAACGGCCGACGCGTTCACAATCTCGTTTTTTTTTTTGCAATCTTGTTTTTCATGACAGCGTCAATATCTCGGATTATTAAAACCGATCAAATCTCATTTTACTAACTCGAAAGCAGGTAGAAGGCAATGCAGTAGTGTTGTTGTTTGCTGCGCGAGACGCGTGTATTTCTCGACGTAGACTTGACATTCCTTTGGTTTGTAAAATGTGTGAAATATCTAATAACTCTCCTATTTCAAATTGAGATATACAGTATGTATGTTTTTCATCTTAACGTATTAAACAAGCATAGTCGATGCATGATATAATTTTTTGAGAATTTTGAAGCAATATTAAATATTTTTAAAAAAGGAAATTAAAAAATTAGTAGTATAACTAAGCATTGTATGATTATTTGGAGAAAATATTAGAAGTAGTAATAAAAAATGATATAGTTTCAGTTTGAACATATATCAAATATTTGCCTCTTTACTTTCAAACTAAAATTCAATTTTTCTTCCAATAAATTCTCCATTTTCGCAATTCTCCAGTTTCAAGATATATCAATAATAATATTATTTATCAAAATTTAAATTGTAGTTTTTATTTTATAATTTTTTATTGCACAACATTTCTTTTTAGTAATTTTTCTAGTCTTTACTTATCACGATATCATATTTTCACCAATATTATCATTCGTTTCTCCAATTTACTTCTCCTATTAATTAAATAAATAAATCATACGCTGAGATCAACTTCTATTTTTAATAATTATATAGAAATAGAATCTTTGGAATATTTCTTTAGCTTAAACGATCTCATTTCTGCCATTTTTTAAGTTTTTGAACATAATAACTACTGCTAATTCCTGTATATAGGCTGATAATATTTAGATATTTTTTAAAAATGCTTAAATTTTTGTCTAGATTTTTTTAAAGGCATATATATCTCGGAGGGAATAAAAATACAAACTTTTTAATACAATTTGATAGGATTAATTTGTTCACACCTGCATTATTATTATCTGTTGTGGGGCGAAAAGGAATAGATGGAACCGTCGGCAAGGTTTGGCCGGGTTCGCTTTGACGATTGAAAGAACCAGACGGTGGAGGATAAAATTCCAACATGGTGTCTCCTCACTGGAACCTTGAAGATAAAAAGTTTTTGAGCTGCAAGGAATTTTAAAGTTTTTTGCTGCAAGCTTTCGCTGGAATTCTAAACACTTGAAGGCCACACACCAATATCCAAATAAAAGTCTTTAGAAGAGACGAGTTAGATCTCCGAAAGAAAAGTTCTTCTTCTCAACAAAACTTTTTCCCTTTTTTTCTGCTTTTGCCTGTTTCTATTTCTGGCATCTGATTGTTTCAATAGCTTCAATCTACTCTCAAGTCTCACCGTTTCTTGACTCAAGCTTTTCAATTCAAGATTGATAGAAGGTAGAAGATAGATCGACGACAGATCAATAATAGATCACACTTCACTTGCTTCTTGTGTCTCGCTAATGGATCCCCCAATTTGTCCAATGTTTTCTATATCACTTCACCATCAAAATCGACGAATATCGAAATTGTTTTATGCTAAATTTATGTAGGAATACAACAACCTCTTTAACACTTCAGTAAATCGGTCCAGGTCCAAATTAAATTAGTCCCTTGGATCCAAACTCGATCGGATCTTGAACACTTGTCCCTCTAGCCAGAGAGAGAGAGAGAGAGAGCGGCGGCAAACCTCACAACAATCGTCGGTTAGCCCTCACCGGTTCTTCGATACGGGCCGTACGTCATCCGAGTCTCATGACGAACTGTCGGGGCTGCGGCGTGCGAGTTTAACGCGACGATCTTCCTGGACGACCTCGGGGCGCGAGATGCCACAGCCGCATCGCATTCTGGACACGAAGACGAACGGCGAACGCTCTCGATGGTTTCCGCACCCCCGTTCCGTCACTTCCTCATCCGCTCGTCCGCTATCGGCACCGAACGCACTTCGTACGTGACGGTTTCGTACGTGTCATCAGCGCGAGCTCCGTCGCTTTTTTGACGAGACCCACCGACTTCGCCGACAGCGAAAATCATCCCCCCTCCTCCTCCTCCTCCACCCTTCGTCCAACCCCCATCCCCGACGACACGGCGCGGCTTTCTCTACCGTCCCGTTTGTGTGGGTGCGCCGGTGTGTGTCTCGTCTTCGTCATTGGAGATAGATGAGGCATCGACGCGAGAGTGAAGAGGGCGGGTTTATACCCCCGCACGAGTCTATGGTGGAAGCGCGATTGGTTGCTCGGAACCGCCCTTGCCGAAGCGTTGCCGGTGGGGTGAAGCGACACCAGTGGTCCTCAACCGGCGGCGACGTTTGAGCGGGGATCAATATCCGGCCGACCATTGCCGGATTCAGTGACGTATCTCGACGAACTCGTCGGACATCGATATCTTGGGTGTCGTCAAAATTTCTTTTTTTTTTACAAACGATTGTACAAAACAAAAATCAATTTGAAATGAATAGGTACGTAAAACGTGACAACTTTTTCTACCTCCCCGTACATGTGTCTCGTCTTCGTCATTGGAGATAGACGAGGCATCAATGCGAGAGCAACGAGCGACGGGTTCATCCCTCGTGGTGAAAACAGAATACGTTAAAAATAAAAAATCAAATTATTGGTATATGTTATTAAGCGCACGTTGTTGGCTTTGAATGTAGAAATAATTAAGCCATTTCTGAAAAGAACATGATTAATTTAACAATAATACGATATATAATTTCCCATTTAAAAGGAAGTACTTAATTTATTTTTACCTGAAACACGCAATACTTGGTTTCGGAAAATTAATAGGAGAAATTTAAGAACAAAGTAATAGAATAAAATACATTTTTAAAAAATTATTCGAAGAAAATGAGAATAGAAGAGAATATAAAAGTTACTCATTTATTTTGAGAAAAATATATCACAAAAAACAATTATAAATCTGGTAATCTTAGGTAATTCAATTTTTAGGTAATTAAGCAATATAACATTTTTTTATAAACCTCTCTCTCTCTCTCTCTCTCTCTTTCTCTCTCCGATAGATTTTTGTAATATAATTTGATAATAATTATTTTAGATGAATATAGAGATGTCATTTCAAACTTTCCTAATGATTTCCCAGTTTAATATAATAGTCTATCAAGTAATATGACATGGACAGGTGAAAAACGGAAAAGTATCGAGATATTGACATGAAGCTATTTGTAGACTTGAGTAGCGCTCGTCGCCGATCAATCCCCGCTCTTTTTCCTAGCTCTTGCCCCCGCAGATTCGGCTAATAACCGATGCCATTTTCGAGCGGGACTGCCTGCGGACATATTTTTTCGCCGAAAGTCGGTGCACGCTGAGTATTTGGCCGTTTGTCAGTCCGCGTAAATATGCGACAATGCCGTCCTTTGTACGGGCCGTCTATCGGCGATGTTTGCCAAATAAAAGCCTATATAGATCTCTTTGTCTCTGTTCCTGTGCTGCGCGCGGTACGAATCCCCCAATGATACGCCTAGTTGGGAACGAAACTACGGCATTGCCCCTCCGGTGCGCGATACAAAGGGGCATCAAGTTGGCGGTAATGGTGATGCAAAGTATTCGAGGGAAACACGTGCAGGTCGAGGGGGCCCTCCCCCTTCACCCGAGATGCCCGGTTAGTATTCAGACTCGCTTAATCGTACGCGACAGTCACCATAAGTCGGACAAGATCGATGGATCCCTTGGTCTTCGATCCCTCAGGTCTGAATGGAAGAAGTTGTAAAGTGGTAAATTAAATCGAATTAAGAAATTTCTTAGTTTCCTTCATTTATGAAAGAAAATCTAAATCTTTTGTGCAATCGCGAGAAACTTTTTATTATTATCTTGAGATGATACAGTTTGAAAATCTAGATTTTTACTCGTAGATATTAGAAGGAATATTTTTCACATGCACATTGCTTTTATGTATTGTACATACTTATAATTTTTTGTTTTTATTTTTAATCATTCATTTAATTTATTTTTAAGTAAAATTTATTTTCTTTTATTTTATTTAATATTAGATATTAGTAAATAAAATTCAAGTATATTAAATACAATTGCTTTAAATTAATTTTTTAAATTAACTTTGTAGAAAGATTTTTTTATCAATTATAATTGAGAAGTTTTTAAAAAGAATGTTATTTCTTCATTTAATTTAAGGATCCCTATAATTTTAATGAAAAGATCAAACAATTCACAATGTGTTTGGCATATTTTCAAAAAATCTATATAATTTAATCTACGAATTGATGACTTTTTTGATGGTCACCCTCGACACTTCGGGTGTTGAGAATTAAAGCCGCGCTATTCCAGATGCAATCCGAATCTCGATCGTGGATCCAGTTATCGATCCCGGTCATATTCTCCGGACAATGAAAAATTAGGGATGCTCAATGACCCTTACCATTTCACGGCACGTGAAAGCACAAAAGTCGCTGCAGCATCGGATGAAATATAGGGTTCTTTGCAGGTGTATGCGACCCGAGCCCTACCCTTCTTCGGCATATTGTTTAGGATGTGACACTAACGCCGGCCGTGTAATTATATCGATACGGTTCGAGCATTATATATCCTGTGGAGAAAATCCCTGTCCGTACAGACCATCCAACTTCCCTTTGGTCACGCAGGGAAAGGGTGCCTACGCAATGATACTGCGTGATGCTAAGGCTTGACGCTTTGTTTTGCACATGTTGTGAAAATGTAGGATGCATTGATATCGGAATTCCTTTCACGAGACGTGAAGAGCTCGATTGCTAAATTGCTCTCCCCTATGGTAAAATTTGAATAATTGGACTAATACTCAATAGTTTTGAATCTAGAAATAAATATAAAAAAATTGATTAAACTTCAATATATTAGCTATTACTCGGTAATGAGAGCATAATGATTACGTTATAAAATATTATAAATTATAAATGTTAATTTTTCATGTTTATGAATTTATATTTATATTTTATTTATTTTTTATTTTTATATTTTATTATATTTTCCTTTTGTCATATATTATAAATTAGATTAGCTTGGAAAGAAAGATCAATTCCATTTTACAAGGTTTACTTTAAATAAATAATAACGAACAGCAATTTGGAAAATATAAATATTTATAATTTATTATATAATATGCGATATGATATCATGTTTTGGAACATTTTAATTCGTCAAACTGTCTTTTATTATCTGGTCAATCCCTTTAAACATACATTTCACTTAGTTTAGGGTAAATATAAGAAAAAATATATAACAAAATATTCTTTTCTCTTCTGTAAAAATAACAATAACATTAAAGAACACTTCGATATCTATATACTAATATAACTGGCATTCGATTTTGTGCATTTCTTAAATCTAATTTGCTGAAAAAAAAAAAGATATTTGAATCGGTTAGAACAAAAAAGGGTGTATGTGACAAAATTATATTTTTGAAACAAATTATTTATTATAAACAATATGAATTTTTCAGTCAGTTTTATGCTACTTTGTTCTGAAAAAGGAACTTTTTAAAATAATTAAAATTTCCATTTTTAAATGTTTGAAGGAAAGATGTACTTATCCATGTAAAGCAAGGATCCATTGTTAATTCAATTTCGGCCAAAATATATGGCAGGACACTGTTCTTCAGGTTGAAATAATAAGGTTCTAAATATGCCTCGTCTAAACAGTTTCACAAAGCTTGAATAACCGAGAAGACGTAAGAGTAATGGAAGTAATTCTATACATATTAGACAGCTATTTAGAAACATTCCCTAACAGCACCGTACGTCCAATGGACATAAAATCGTCCATTGGACGTACGGTGTTGTGAGGGATTATTGACTGAAATAGGTCTAATGGCGATTCTCTCTTTTAGAAGAATGGGAAAATCCCAAAAACAGGATCTAATCTACATTTGAATTACCTCTGGAAAATATATCTGAAATGTAAAACTATCTTGTAAAAGTGCCCGAGTTGTTAGACTAACCAACCATTAATTCTCGACTTCCTTCCTGGATTCGCATCATTAAATCCGCGCTAACAGATTATTTCTCGCTTATATGGCGATCTACAGCGAGAATTATTTTGCAACTTCTGGCAACCCCCGCAGATTTCCACTCGGAAAACTCGAACGCGATACGATTGGGGCAATACACAATACGCATACTTCGAAAGTCACGATAAAAAAAAAAGAGGAATGAAAAGAGTTGCCGCCGAATCGCGTCGCCGTCGCTTTTCGGAGAGCTCGGTGGAATCCAAACTCGACGCCACCCCGCCGAGCCCCCCCCGATGACAGCCGCGGGATGAATTCTAATAACGTGTCCTCTTTAGCCTAGCGCGCACGAATCCATCTTTTGCTAACGAGGGTGGAAGTTCACGATTGCGTCCCAGGAATGCGTGATGACTACTTTGTTAGGAATGCAGCACGGCGCGGCGCCCATACGAGAGCGAAACGAGAGCGGTATATGCAGTGGCGGAGAACACCCAAACGCCCCGAGCGCAAGCTGAGCTTTCGAGGTCTCCTATCTAAGACGCCGCGCCGGCAGAAACTATTAACCCTCCAAGTAAATTTAGAAGAGCGTTTGTACATCATGTTCTAGACTAGACATGATAATTATTAAGAAACATTTAATAAGATTTTAAAATAACTATAATATATATCTTAAGCGCGAAGTTGAAGCCGAATAATCAAAATAGCTCGAAAATATAAATCTTCAAAGTAATTAATAGTAGCTAAGCGAGATACCGAAACGGCAGCTAATAAATTCTATGACGAGTAATTAATACGTCTTGAAGAAAAACCGTCGAGAAGCCTTGATATCCTGGGGGAGGCAAGGCAACCGTCTCAGCGATAATCCGCCACTGGTTAAACGTGGCTGAAACGCAGCTTCAGGACGCGAAGCGTAGCTGAAAGCAGCTGCGCGCCTCCCTGGAATGCGTCCCTGTTACCCGGCACCGGGATACTACAGAGAGAGAGAAAGCGAGAGGGAGCAAGGGAGAGAGACCAAGGAGGGTTCGTACGTTCCTTCCGATCCCGCTACTCTTTGGCATTCGGGCTTTAGCATCGCACGGTTCAATAAAGGAACGCCCCCGGCCCGAGTTCAAACCGAATTCACTCGTATTACCCCCCCGAGAGTACCGGGGGTTCTACCTGCGCAATAATGTAAAACAGTGTAACGTATCGTTTTGCATGCGTCGTTGAAACATGTAATTCATGTAAATTCTTTTGCAAATTTTTCACAAATTACCGTGTCAAATCTATACGATGGAAGTTTGAGGATAAATTTTTGGCAAAATTGCAGCGCAACAGCCGTTGCGGCCTTCAGTTGCTCAACTCTTTGTCCGCAAAAGAAAGACTTCTCCAAGCCTTTGAAGAGTTTTTTTTTTTTCAAGAAATTTCTCGGATTTTATCCTATTTTACACAAAACTTGATGAGGGGACCGACTTTCGCAAACCTTTTGCACGAATCTCGTAAATCTGTTTTACTTCTTTCCCCATTTTCTCTATTATGTACATTTTCTTCGTTGACACTGGCAAATCAATGAATAGTATGCGTCATGAATCATTTTAGACAACAAACAACTGACCGCTTTGGAACAATTATTAAGGATTATTGCATGTGTATAAAGGATTATTGCAAAATACGTTCATCTACTATTGTTTGCTGCAAAAATAATGCAATAAAACATTTCTCGTATTTTATAATTCGACATCTTGATTTGGAATAACAAAGTTTTTAACTAATTTAGAGTCAAATGCAGTAAGAACATTTTTTTTGTTATTAAAATTATGTCCGAAAGAGTGTGTGGTGTATCTTATATATTATTCAACGAGACCAAGCTGTGTGTCGCATTTTGCGTTCCACACTGAATAATTATCGAAAATTATAACCCACATAGCTTCATGCAAAGCATGCCGTTACTGCATTTCAATCGCGCATTTATTTGGCTTACACGTCCGGGATTTAATACGCCGGAAATTGTGAAATGTAATAAAGTTATAATTTAAATTTTTGTACATTTGCGCGACGGATTTCGGGGAGGGCAGCCCCGCGAAAGTCAACGGACTTATATAAGTGGAATAATTCTCGAATCCGCGCCTGTCTCGCTTTACATTTATATCATTGTCGGTGATATCAGCACCCGGGATAATTGTCCCGGGAACATTAAAGCTATTGCTGTACGTATGAATATTCATATCGCTGTTACCAGAAACGTTTTATTTTTCTGTGTCGCGCTTCGGTCATCATAAATTCAAATCGTAACCGAAGGAAAGATTTTTTTTCCTCTCCGCTCTCGGGACTCTCGGTACCCTTGAAAAATGAATGCAAACCTTGATACCCGCCCCGGCGGGAGTTACACGCGAGCCTCGGAATGTCGGGCATATTGCTATTTATCATAATAACTATTCATATCGCCAGAAAAGTAAATATTCCGAGACACGAAGGGCGCACCTGACGACAGAAATTGCGTTTTACGTGCCGCGCCCAGATATACAGAACGATATTTCGTTGTCCCCCCAAAAGTTTTCAATAAAACGACTATAGCACCTGTTATATGTATAGCGGCTGTATTTAGGGCAAGATTTAAACGCATCTGCGAAACGAGGTGGAACTTTTAAAGGTAAGAGAGTGGCCGAGAGTTCGCCAAAGTTTCCAAGATAATTCCGAAAAGTAGTACATTTTTTAAATAAAATCGTCACGCAAATTTAATTGTCAATCTTACTGTTCCATTGCTTCTCCATTAAAGAATCGACGATAAGCTTTTAATGCGGAATAATCTATTTGGGGCGGAAGAAGACAAGAACCACGCGCACGAAAATTAGAGGAAATCGGAAAGGATTTTTCTTTTTTTTTTTTTTATATCGAGACCGCAGCGATAAAGAATCATCTGAGAATCGCTGTGATCGATTACAATGTCGCCACGCGGTTTTTCCCCGATACCAGCCTGAACGCGCAATATAGACGCTTGGCAAACAATTACCTCATCCCACCCCCGACATCCCCGTCGCCCC
>VBVQ01005219.1:0-12353 GCA_011636635.1 Tetramorium simillimum | reverse complement strand
AACTAATGTTACGTAAAAAGAAACTTGAGTTTTGGCGAAATAGAAATTTGACATACACGGCGACGTATTTTGTTAAAAATGAGCATAATTTCCCCTTTGCAAAACATATTAGGATACGAATAATCTTGGTGTTGTAATTTTAAAGTACATTGCACTTTAGAGATGCAAATACAGGGACACAATTTTATTTTATAATCTTATTCAGTTAATCAGCTTAACACAATTTCAGCTGATTGTGTAGTGTTAAATTAAATATGAGAGTCTTCTTTAAAAATCCTATGGCTCTTCTAAGGATTTATTCATCGAAATGATCTCACAATATTACACGTATCCATTATTTTGTAATAATAGTCCAGATATCTAAATATCGGCAGTTGGTTCTTTCTATACAACTCACATACAATTTATTCTATTTTCACACGTAAATGTCCCGCTTTCTGTGAAAATGCACGCTTCATATATCGTAAAACATATGACTCCGCTCGCGTGGTACCACGAAGGAACAGCTGGACAGCTCCACTTTCGCCCCGAAATCCCATTAATGTCCATAAAGATCCGTCCGATGACCAGCGGCGACGGTAATACGTGAAAATCGGTCCTCTATCGGCACAGATGTCACCGTGTCGCCGGTCAAGCGAGCAAATCGCAAAACCCGATCGGTCCGTGAATCGATTTCACGGTCCTACGATTCTTCATTTTTTCCTGGCTCCTCGCTGCCGTCCACGCGGCATCGTGGAAGCCGTCCTTGGGAAGTACCGTGAATACCGCAGAAGGATTTTGCGGTTACCGAATTCAACGCAACCATTATGAACGCCCTTTAACGACGTATACTTTGTGTTCGGGATAAACTAGGAAGACCTCGTCGAGAGTCCTCGCATTTGGATTATCTATAAGTGGACTATCCGCAAATCTGATCAGCCATAGTCGGATTTTGGCCGTGCGCTTAATGACATACTCTTTCTAAGAATATAAAGCTTAAGCATTGATCAGAAATATAATATTCTGATCAATGCTTAAGCTTTATATATGATCAAAAATCTACTTATAATTCAAAATTTATTATTATACGACAGTTTAATTAAAAAAAGAAAAATCGTTGCATTGCCGCTTTTTTAATTACTTATAGAATTGATTTCCATAATTGTAGTACTATTAAAATTGATTCCCACATCAATGGCCGTCAGGTACGTTATAGAAAATTACGAATCTTTAAATAATATCAATAGCAATCTTTAAAGTGCAGAAAAATCACTTTTATTAGACTTGCGCGAAAAGCACTACTTAATTTTATTACACTATTAATCGCACCTACAAGGCGACTACTCCAAAACGTTATGTCGTTGCGCTCAATTGACGTTAACTACTCGATTCTATTAGTTTTCTTGCCTTTCAACATTTCCTAGAAAATATTCCCAATAGACCACCCCATATTATAACGAATCAACAAATCGCTCGTCCGGCAACAAGCAACCGGAATTTTCGCGGATGCGTCAATAAGTATAAAATCGTTAACGTTATTATTATAGCTAGAAAAACATACCGCGAGGGAATTTGCAAACGAAACTTTCACACCGCAACGGGATCGCGCAGGCCCTTTTGAGCGACGGCGAACCGCTTATTTGTCCGCGTCTCGTTTACAAAGTTCTCCCTTCAAATTTCTCGAATGAAAGTCGAGAGCCGCACATTGTTGACGCAACCCTTTGCTCCTCCGGCACCGGCACTCAGGATGGGCGGCGTATTTTCGATCGTGACCATACGAAAGGGCCATTCGCCGACGATGACTCGCGATTTTACCGCAGCCCTTTTTTTCGGTGCCGCCACGTAGCCGCGCACGATCCAAATTAGCCCGCATTTTTAACTCAAAAAAGTTGCGAGTGGCGAGAATTAATACAATATAATAATTTCGTATATTCTCCGAGTTAAGGTTGAAATGCATAATCGATTCGTTAATACATGATCAACAATACATGAAATTTTAACGTTCAATATATCAGAAATTAAAATTACTCAACGCAATACTTTGTTAAAGTAAAATTTATCTTAAACTGAACAACACAAATAATTTTTTACTATTTAATTCACCTTCGATGCACCGTAATTTTATTTTATTAATTTATGGTTCAAGAACTATTATGCCAATATATTGTATTATTAATAAAAATCGACTCTAAAACTTTACAAGAAACTACAAAACATTTTTTTTTGCTCAATTTTATGGTAGAATTTATACAGTTCTCTGAGAGAGAAAAATTAAAAAAAAATAGATTTTAAATTTGTCAAAAAATCAATTAAAATTAAATTTCTCGATTGCCATTTAAACAAAAAAATCAATTCACACATCTTAATTATTCTTTATTCTCAAGAGAATCAAGGAGCGCTCTTTTCAGTACGATCACCCTGCATTCTCGGAGCCGATTGCAACGGGAACGACTCGGCGTGATCAAAAAGTTCAACGAGGGCTATCTAATTAGAGTGTATCGTTACACATTACATCCGTTAAACGGATCGCGCACGCACGTGAGGGTTTTATTTCCCGCTCCAACTGTGATTATTACCGATAGCCAGGAGGGCCAGATGTTCCGCCAACACCGCCGCCGTCGCCGTGATCGACGCCGCCACCGCCGCCGCCGTCGCCGCCGCCGCCGCCGCCGAATCGATGCCGTTGCCGCGCCCGATGACGGCCCCGAAGGATCCTCAATCAGTTTTTATTATGTTTCCGTTGTGGGTCGCGTGGCACTTTCATGATTCGTTCTTTTTCGCCGTTCACCCGTTCCTAATCTCGCCGCCGCCGACGCTACCCCGCCTCCTCTCTTTACCATGCACTCCGACCCCCTACTTCGGGGGGCCCAATCTTTATCCGTCGACGTATCTTCATATTTCTTGCCGTCTTCTTTTCTCCCGTGCGGGAGAGCCTTCGATCCTTATCCCAGTATCTTTTGGGGGGCCCTACGGAGGATGAACGACTGGACGTGGAAACGAAATGGACAATCGTACAGCTGTTCGCTCTCGGGGGCGCATCTGCCTCGCATCCAACGCGTGCAGTTTAAAAAAAAAAGGAAACTACGGAAGGGGCCCCGATTTCATGTTTTCGAGTCGCTCCGATTAAACGCTCGGGAGGCATGTTTGTTATTCGCTATCGAACCAGAAGAAAGATTAGTTGGCCCACAAATGCAGAAATTGATTTTTTATTGGAGTCAATTCCTCATTAGCCAGATAATAGCGCGACTTTAACAGCTTTCTTTGAACTTAATTTGATTAATTGGGACTGGAAATGTGTAATATCAATCTCTTCTTCATGCATGGCACAGTAAAGCTTAAAATTCACTACTTCACGTAAAATTGAAGTATAATTTCAATATAAAATTCTTTCATAATTATAGTTTTAACGAAATAAAGAATTTCATCAAAGAGATTCCGTAAGATAGATCACAAAATATTGCAAAATTCTTTCAGAATACAAAATGTGTAGCATTTGTGCAAAATGTGTAATCGTTCAAAAAAACTATTCACCAATAAAGAAACAAGCTAGATTTATTAATTTTTTTCTAATTATAGTTTCGTAATTTATTTTTTAATTTACCGTTTAAAAATTTTGTAACTATTTAACTTTGTATTTATTAATACAATTACTAATATATGTAAAATATATTTAAAATAAGAATGAGGCTAATATAATTTCTTCAAAGAAAACGAAGCATTACTCACAATATTTAATTGTTAAAATTGTTATTTAAAACATGTACCTATTATACATATAATGTAATGAAAAAAATTCTCCCCGGACATGGCGCCACGTTTTGGGATACAAACAAACGAAGAGAAAAAGACAGAGACACGATTGTGAAGTACCGTTGAGACAATGGCTTTAATTGATGCGACAATATTTGTGTCGACCAAGGCTACTAAAAGTCGCTCGATTTATTTAGGATGAAGTGGGTCGTGTGTACATACATATCTACTTTGTCCCCCGGTAGTACGTACACGTGAAACGAACATCCGTTTTTCGGGTAGCTCAAAAGTCTTTGCTTTTAGGGAGCGGGAATATCCGCGGGAAATTTCAGTCTGTCATGCAAACGTCGTCGCAAAGCACACGTCTTCAAAAATGAATCAAAATTCTATCAAACAAATCACACAATACCTCTTTCCGAAAGTATTAACCGCGTATAATTTATAAATATAATTATTCGATTATCCTTTGCTTATTAAATATATAATCCATAAAGAGATTTAATTTATCCAAAGACAACCATTAGTTGAATTGTAAAAAAAAAGAATCAATTACTTATCTCAATACTTTTAATCTTTATTGCAAAATACTGCTGAATATATAGCGAGCATTTTGAAATAATTATTTTATTTTAATTTTTTTGGTTCATTGCAATCAACCATGAAATCTTATTTCCTGTGATCTTTCGAAATAGCCGTGCTCGAAGTATCACTTACAAGAGTTGGCTTCGTTCTGCGTAACTACGACTAATTAATAATTTTAAAAGTTACAAGCAACTTCAGTAAATCACATCTTCACATCGGAGAGGATCTTTTCCTTTCTCGATGAAATATTCAGCCAAAACAGATACTTGGACCCATCAAGTCGAACCTTTGTAGTAGCCGACCGTCCGATCGTCCATTAATACAATTAACTCCTAATTAGCGTCGGCCGTTGGAAGAAAGACGAAAGCCAGGCGGCTACCTGTCTTTGAACAGAAGGATCGTAATCGGCTTTAATTCGTGCTAAACCTCGTTCATCGATGCGATTCATCAAGAAACTCGCGTGTGAAGCGATTCTTTTATAGCTACGGCTGCACATCGAAGTTGTATAAGAAGCACTGATCAATTAAAACCGGTTGGATTAAAACAGATAATTTGTTATGCTTTTAAGAGCGCCAATCAAATAAGAATAATTTTTTATGTGACATAATAATTTTGTTTAAATTATTTCTAACCTTAGTGGGGAAAAAACGTGTTTTATTTTAGGGGATGTTGTATTATTATTCATTTAACTTTTGTTTGTTGTATTTCTTCACTGGTTAAAATGATTTTTATTTTCTGGAGTCTTTTATGAATAAAATTTCAATTTATTATAAAATTTAACTTTTATAATAAAATTTGCTAAATTTCTTTTAAACAATATGTAAATTATGTGGGTCCATATTCATAAAAGAAGCCACGTGTATTAATTAACGCAACTTGTATACTGTCAAGTAATTAATTGTATAAATAATAAAAAATAATATATTTTGTAAGTGAAATTAATATTTCGAGTAAATCGTAGACAGAATGCATATCTTGTTTCTGTATAAACAGCTTGAATGGATTACGTAATTATCATTTGAGATATTTTCATAGTTTAAAGAATTTTAAAGAAAAAATTCAACGAATCAGTTGCGCAAGCAAAGCGTTTATTTTCGTATCGGCTTTGGAGAAAATATCAAGTTACTCTGAAAAACATGTCAGCATCAGTGGATGTAAAATACAAAGCGCGCAATGTTTCTGCTTTCAGCATTTGAGAAATCTGCCGAAAGGAGACTTTCAATAGGATTAATTAGAAATCACATTCGTAGCGTGTATTCAGCATTTCGAAATTCGTATTTATGTTTCACGATATAAGATTTTTTAACATTTTTTTACTGCCTTGCGTAAAATGACATTTATCGTTTTTATGAAGAATATATTCACGATTTTGTAGAAATAAAGAACGTAACTAAACGAAATATCACGTAAAATACCTTCTCTCTTTCCCATCAACGAAAACGTGTCGACAGACTCAATCTTCTCCCGACAAACTCTCCTCGAGACGCCTTCAGCACTCGGAAGTATACTCGAGGCTTTAAAAGTGGCTGCTTAAAAAAAGATTAAAGAAGAGGCACGATCTCGGAGCTCTCACGACTCCCCCTCGACGGAGGGCCCATTAAAGCCGACGGGAGTGTCCTTTCTGTCGGAAGTCCCGGAAAATGGACACTTCGTGTGCACAGGACGCGGAAGGGGACGATGCGGTACCGACGACGAAATTCGAGCCGCGGATCCGCGGGGACGAAAAACAGATTTCGTGCTTTCTCCCAAGAGAGAGAGAGAAAGAGAAAGAGAGCGGACGAGCGCTGCTTCTTCGCTCATCCACGCGCGAGTACAATGCACGCACGGGTGCACAATGCGCGTCATGCATGATGGATCGTTATGGATATTAAAGATTGAGATATACCTTCTCTCTGCGCATCCGTGCATTTCGATCGGGACAGTCGATTTCCCGGCAGATATATCCTTTCAATATGAAGCAATCTCTCTCTCTCTCTCTCTTCCTCTTTTTGCAATAATACAGCAATTATTAAATACGAAAAATTATTAAATAAAATGTTGAAGTAGAACGTGATGCAATCTGAAGAGCAATTTCGAGTAAATAAAAATTTATTAAAGTGATCCACTCTTAAAATAGGCGTTAAATCGATACTCGAAAATCTCGAAGTAATATTGCCTTTTTTCCGCGATGTTGATTGGTTTTCTCGCTAGGCGCACTTCGTAATACGAGAGTAATCAATAAGACATAAAAATTATTTGTTAATTTTTGCTTTTAAAAATAACTTTTTTGCTTTACTTTTTAAAAAGTTTAATATTGGGCTATCGAGCCTTTCGTAACTTTTTAAAAAGTAAAGCAAAAAAATTATTTTTAAAAGCAAAAAATAGCAAAAAATTAGGAATTAATTTTCATTTTAATTTTTATTGGTTACGCTCCGATAGTTTGACACAAATAGCTTAACATCCTTTCCTGTGTATTAACCACTAGATCTGTAAAGGTAAATTATTAATGTCATATATATGCATATAGAGCGTTTTTATGTCGAAAACTCCATTTCATTACTAAGAAAGATATCGAAAGGAAAAAAAGGCGGTACCATCTATTGGGGAGACTGTAAAAATGTCTGTCGGCGCGAACGCGCGTCATTTCTCGCGCCTTAAATCTCTCGGAAATAGTTAAAAGGCACCGCAGCTCATTTACAAAATTTCAATTCGACCACTTCGAGCATCGAAATAAACCACTTTATTCCCGCCGGATCGGAAACCTCCATAGATTATCGCATTATTTTCCTCTCTAGAGGCAAATAAAAATAAAGAAGGCGAACGTCGAATTTCGGAGTTCAAAGAGCTTCGTGTGCGGGGTAGTGAGGGGTCCGACGAAGAGGCCACGCGACTCTTTCGTGAGGCCCGGTCTGGATACTACTCGTAAATCCAAGGGCGGTCTCGTGGATCAGTACCCTGTACGCTACTTGCCTTCGGGGTTGAATTTAGAGATCGCGGCTATCTCGAGATCCGTGCATCTCCCTTTGGGTCCAGACAGAAGAAAAATATGGGCCGGCTTGGTAGCCCCTGATCTTTGTCGATCTTCATATCCTACGCCCTTAATTAAGACATTGGAAATGTGTTTAAGTGCCATTGGGGTTATCTTGATTTTTCGACATAAATATATCACGATTGTTCACGAGAAATAGAAATAGGTAAACGTCTGGGTACGGATGCGTGAGATATTCTTTGATGGCCTTGTTATATATTTGTTTGAAAAGTATATGCTTCATATGTGGAATGTTGCTTTAAAACCAAAATATCGGAATAATCATATGGTTCTAATAATCTGATATAACGAGATCGAAAGATGCCGATCGTAAATCCGAAGGCAGTTTCGTGAACTACTACCCCGTTCGTTACTTGCCCTCGGGCTCGAATTTAGAGATCACGGATACCCCGAGAAGAGCCATCATTAATGGTTCCCGTCGAAAAAGTAGCAGAAGGGCCCAAGCCTGCGAGATCGTTGTGCGTAGAATTTTTATTTTAATTAATGCGTGCACATATAACATACATGTTAGTGAGCGTTTCTTTTCATTTACTAAACGCCGATCGTTATTTATAAATACATTGCAATTATTCTAACGTCCATAGAGGCACACTACGCGTGCTCTCTACGTGTTCTTCGTACACGTCAAATTTATTTTGTACAGGGTATATCGATGCAATCTCGATCTGATGTAATAAAACCGCAATGCCGCTCATAAATTCGAGGGGGCGGCATTATAGACTGCTACTCCACTCCCAGCTTGCCTTTGGGTTCAAATTTGAAGATCACCGATATCCCGTGGAAGCCATCATTACCGGTTATGATCAAAACAATATGGTCCATATCTACTACCGTAACACGATTTCGCTGCGTTTCTCTTCGTGCGCGTTTACTTCGCAGAACTTCGCTACAAACTCACACATTTTTCGAACAAGAAACAACTTTTTCCTAGTTTTACAAATACGTTTAGGAATCTCTCTATAATATCCTGCGCCGCGAACGTCTTTTTTATCAAAACTCACGAAGGGAGGATGCATTTTGGATCTCGGGACTCGCTTCAAAATTTGATCGCTTCTTCCCTTTTTTTAAAGCTGAATGATAGACGATACTAGTCAGGGTTTACGCCCCGAAAAGTGTCCTATAAACCATCACTAAAACACCGACGGTGAGCTAGCTGCCGCGAAGGATAACGGTTTTACCTGCGCACCAGTATTCGTCGTTCCCGATCTACCCTGCTCGTCGATCATGGATATTTGGGGCAGGACTCCTTTTCTACGCGATATCATTCAACGACTTTTCTACCTGCCTACGTACCGCTCGTCTCTTATTCTATGATGAGCACGTGAAAAGCCCCGATCCGAATACAACGGGTGACTCGAAAGCACAATCGTTTCGTATAATATTAAATTTAAGAAAAAATAAAATTATATCTAGTGAAGAAAAATGTAATTAATAAATTAAGTTTATACTGTATGTATTAAATATCATAAATTTTATAAAAATAATATATATTGTTTTAAATATTTGATATTTGATTCCAGATGAATTATACAAAAGGAATTATAAATTAATTGTTAAAAATTAATTTTTTTATTATATCGATTAAAATTATTCTCTCGTAAGAACACAAGTAGATCTTTATATTTAGAATGCGAGCAAAATGGTCACCTTGTATAGAAGATTCCCGACGGGATCACCAGGCATAACCCACATTTCGAAGAGTAGGGCTGTCTTTTTGACAACTCAGCGAAGTACCGAGCCCAGGAGAGAGAGACAAAAAATCGAGAAAAAATGCACGCGCGACACACGACAGACTCCCTTTTCATTCTGAAATCATACCGGAGTTAGAATCAAGGCTTAATGCCATTCCAAACGCGGCTCTCGCGTATGTGAACAATGCACAACGACAATGATCGCTCTCCCTACCGACCTGGATCCTAATCCCACACCGAATCTCCATCACGAAATGCCTACCTGCAAACTCAATATTTCGTGACCCTTATTTTTAAAGGAAGGCCCGAAAAAAATGGAAGTATGACGTTGCCTCTCATTGAATGTGTAATTGTAATAAACGTTGAACGCAACACGTGAATATGTCGATTTGCATGATTCAAGACTGATCGGCTAAATCTATACTCAGCCATTTTTGTAATCAATTTTATTTTTAATGCATTATTTATTTCATCGAAATAGAAATACGCGCCTCGTGAGCATTTCACTTATGTATTAAAAAAATTTAGCTGTGATACAAAAAAATAAACACTTGAATAAAATACATAAGGCGATGATACCGAAAGAATTGAAATGAAAAATGTAGAAGTGCCCTTTCTCACAACAATAAGAACGAGAGCAACGGAAAGATTAGTAACAATGCGCAATTTCGCAATCATGAATGGCAAACCAACCCCTTCTTGATCTGGATTTTCTCCAGGTAACCGCCTCGCCTTTCAGAATTCCGCGACCTTTGGATCAGAAGAAGATGTTGAAGAAGTGAAAGAGGGACGCATCCGATCGTGGAATGCATAATTATTCGGCAATCAGTTTTTTCGTCGCTCCTTACTTCTCGGTAAGGGAACGAACGATGCATTTACATACATCGAGCGACATGGGCGTAGCATAAGTAAATGTAAAAGTGCGTTTCTAGACAATTGTAATTTTATGTTTTGTTATCAGCGTATAAAAATGAAAAATGAAATAAGTTCGATTGTATAAAATAATTATTATTTTTTGTGTCTCGCAATGTATACATATATGAAAAATACTATTATTTTATATATAAACCTCCTTACATAAATTTTGTTTGCAATAATAAATGAAGCATTTGTATTTATATTTATTGAATTGACAAAATGCAATTCTATTTCCAAGATTAATTCTTAGCTACGGCCCTGCCCGCGATTTTTAAGAGAGATCCCGCGATGGAGTCCCGAAAACTTGTCGCGTAATTTGTCCGCTATTAATGCCACTCGATTCTCTCCCGTTGCCGAGCGCTGAATAATTCTCTGTCGTGAGAATTTCGCGCGAGAACGTTTTTCCACCCGAACATTACGCAGTCAGGAAGGGTGACGCTACGGTTTTCGCTACCGATTTCGAGACGAGACCGTTCAAAGAGATGCAAAAAGCGAGGTAAAAATATTTAGAGTGGGCTGGATGAAAGACGATGTAAACAAGAATAAAAATGGCAGATATAACTCAACCCTTTGTCCGTTTGTCCGTGAATCAATTTCGGATGGGTCGCTTTGTCTGCGGGCACGTTGAAACACCCTTTTTACGGACCTACCCCCTTTGCAGGAGTACTGCTTATTTACAGAAGACATCTCTCGGAAAGTCGGCGCCGCGCTTGTTAGAAATCCCGGAAATTGAGAATCTAGAGAGAATTGTCCTCTCTATTCATTCCTTAGAAGCGTCTTTCCGGTAATCAAGGTTTCAACGAACGTCGAGAAGAGAGCTTCATTTTCCTGTCAAGATCTTCAGGATAATTACCGTCGATTCCGTGAGAGACACTCGAGCGACGGGTATTACGTGAAAATTCGAGTCGGCGTTCTTTGAGCGCGTTTCTTGTCGATCCGACCTATTTCCGGTGCACTCGACTTTTATCTAATGAGACATTCAAGTAGTCTCGACATGAGTCTACCGTACGTTTTTCCATACGTTAGAGAAACTCGTTTAATTCGAGCATTTCGAAGAAATTTTCTCGATTAAAAGCATCATTTTTCGTGTGAATAAATTATTTTATACGGGTAATTATTTTAAGAGACTTAAGTAATACATTATACAATGTTATCTTGCGGCGTGTAATCGATATACGTTGTTTTCTGTGGTCAGTGCGGTTTCCATAATACCACAGAAGATTCGTATCACGTTACTGACATGAATGCGCACCGATGCTAAGACGGCTATCTCCGCGGATTAGGTAAATTAAGGGAACGATCCGGAAGAGGAGAGCCTCTTTGCTTGTTGAATCGTCCCAAAGCCGAAGTGGTTCTTTGAAACAGTCTGGTTCACGTGAAATAATCTAGCGTAAACCGTAAGGATAAACAACACCCGACGATACAATGTGAGAAATCGATACTCTGGCATAAAGCACAACATCGGCCTCTTTTGAGAATTAGAAACCCATTTTGAAAATTCGCTCGGCGAATGCGTTAAAATTATCCCTGTACGTTTTTTCTTCACTTTGAAAGCATTAATTTTGACGCAAATAATTTTAAAATAATTCTTACATGATTGATAATTTTGCTCTGCTTGACGATTTAAAATGTTGGATCAGTTATACACTTTAGTTTCAATGATATAAAGGAGCACAACGTAAATAATAAATTCAGGTAGCCAGGTTGAGAGTTTATCGATCGATACAAAGTTTTTTATCAGTTCTGATTTTCCGAAATTTAACACGGCCTCTTTCGCCGCGCGAGGTGCATCTGCATATTTCTGGTAACGCGATATTTCACGCGGCAAAAAAAAAAAGGAGAAGCGGAGAGGGCTAATTTTTTACCGACTATTCGACAAACGACCGGTTCGGTGAAAGCAGAACGAAGTTAAGGATATGCAAAGATCTTTATTGCTTTCAGAAAGTAAAAGCAAAAACTTGTTACGATTCCGTTTGTCAGTATTACATTTGTTATTTGCGCATTTATTACGTCGGAAAATTATTCCCGAGTCTGGAAATTTTAAAATTCATCTCTCGTACTGCTTTCTTTTTAACGGCAAATTGTATTAAATCAGTTTGTTTTATTTCACGATGGCAAATATTATCATTCGGTATCGAAGAGAAGAACTGCGACATTTGAATTCGGTTTTAGCATTCAAACTTCAAGAATTCCTTTCATTCAGTTAAACGTCGACATGAAAAGTTAAGACGCATATCTCGCCGATCAAATCGCCGAATCTCCCGATCTTCCTGTGACGACGCGGCGAATTTACGAGAGAAAATATTCGAGCTGGCGCGGTTTAACGCGAGGCCCTCGTCACCGTCTCACTTAACAAACCGACTAACGCAAGAAGGAGGGGGAGGGGGAAGGGGGGAAGCTGGCAT
>VBVQ01005218.1:0-12356 GCA_011636635.1 Tetramorium simillimum | reverse complement strand
CATATAAACATATCTCGTAGCAAGAATCATTAATCACCAAGTTGTGACAGTGTAAAAGGGAAGGGAGGGAGAGGGGGGGAAGAGAGAAAGGAGACGACAGTATTTGAGCAATGCAAGCAGTTTGGTGAATTTCCTACACTTTGTATCTTATAGATGTTGCATGTATATTGTGTTGTGTCACTAACAGGAAGTCCGTTTACAGCATTTGTTTTGCTTTAAATACTGTTCTTCTTTGTCAATAAAATAATCACAAGCAGCATAAAACATTTTCAAGAAGCGTAACAAGATAAAAGATTAATAAAGTACGTGACACATATTTATAAAATTTAGAGAACTGCACTTGTGATATAAATACAATTACAATTTAAACGCCTATTGAGATTTTAATCATAAAATTTATTTATTCAACACATGCATTCTAATGATAGATTTAAAAATTCATGATGTTTATTATCCCAAATAATATAATCTTCATATAATTATTTACAATTATTTAGATTAATTAATTGCTTGTTATCTATGCACAGCGTTAGATGATCAAAAATGTACAATAAAAATTAATTAATATTAAACAATAAATATTTTTCAAAAATATTAAAGCTGTCTTTTATTTATATATCAACCCTTACTTCTTTTGCCATAATTGCAGAAAGTAATTGGTATTCATAGTTCGCATAATGAATTTCGTGAATTCATTTCGTGAGCAATTCCTCCCGAGGCTACTTTGATTATGTTCTATCGGAATTCTTATCATGACTGCATGCAAGAAACGTGTTTTTTTGGCATCACAAGCTCCTTTCATGCATACGGTATACTTTGATCTTCTAGTTTCTATTTTATGCATCAACCGAAAAAAATGTATAGTCGACTGTTAAATTCGCAATAAGTATTGTTAAATAATGAGCAGGGAAAGCTAAAGCTAACGACATTTTATTACTATTTTAAATATTCTGTAAGATAAATTTCGAGTGAGATTATCTATTAATTAACAAGATTACATGCACCCTCACGTAATCTTGATACGTTTCGTATCCCATTAACTGTCGCTATTCTGAAGAATGCAGAGACTAAATTCTCCATTAAGAGCCATTCGTATTGTAACGATAACAACGCGAGTTAACAGCCTTCACGAGCGTCCGTCACGAGCCGTTGGATTCTTTTCGGTCGAGCATTCCCATGGGCAAGGGAGCCTTAATTGTAATTAATGATACTGAGAATTAGATTCGACAGTAGTTCAATCCATCTGGAGAGGGATTCAAGGAACGTGCGACGCACTTGTCTCGTATTTAATCAGATTTGAGCTGTGTATAGTGACGAGACATCCGCCGAATTGGAGGACAATTCTTTCTTCTACTGCCGAGAAGTTTACTAGTTGGAAAGAGGTTGCTAGCATTATATTTATTGGAGAATACACCGCGTACACGCGAGAATATTATGCTAAAAGCAACGAAGATGGAATTTAAGCTTTCTTTATGGTGGCAGGATTTGTGTTAAGACCGTATTAACGTAACGTCCGTTTCGCGATTATAAGCCGAGGACGTTCCCGCCAGCTAGACCTAAGTCCGGCAAGTAACGGGATCATTTCCTTGCTAATGGTATCGCGCTTCGAAGCTAACGTTTTTGCGAGGGGTAGAGCTGTGTCACGCACGAATCCCCGGTGTTACGCTTTGAATACCCGCGGCCTTATCTAGGCGTCACACGTAGGCGAAGTTTGTAATCGGTAAGTGGATTAGCTCATTCGGTAATTTAAGTTCATACGTGTTTCAGAAATCTGTGAGAAATTTCGCGCCTTCGTCTGCCTAACAATAAGAGCGTTATTATATCTAATAACGTTTCGCGATAGAATTGACGAATTTAACTTTGTTGATTTTGAAATTTCACAACTAAAGAAGAAGTAATCTAGAATATGAAAGAAAAAAAGAACCGAGAAAATATATAATATATAAATTTTATACATATATGTCTTGAGATATAAATAAACTCACACATTTTGTTAAATATATACTAATAATTGATAACAAAGACCGACCAATTATTTATAAATATAAATAACATTATTACATGATTTAGAAAAAAATAATAATTGTACTTTTGAATTATTTTATAATTTAGGCACTGGGAAAAAAATATATACTTTCTAATTCACATAGCATGAATTAGAAAATTGTTCTATCATTATCGTTTCAATAATCTTCAAAAAATACGCGTATTTAGAAAGGAGCTGGAAAAAATCTGAAATTTTATTTAATATTTAGTTACGCTATTATATCGTAAAATTGAATGTGAAGGCGAAGGTTCTGTAAGCTTCCTTCGTGAGATTCTATGAGTTTCTATCGTAAGAATTTCAAGATCTATCTCGAGAGAACATTAATGCGATGCCGCCATTCGTCCCCGTGCACTGAAAACTTAAAGGTAACTCGAGATCATGAATAAACCAACTGTACTGAAGGCACATTATTGATCCATTGCGACTGCTTTTTTCAATAGAAACAGAGTTTATAAAAATTTATTATAATTAATACGAAACTCGTTTTCATTGACTACCTGAGTTGGAGCGCAGAGCATTGTATTTAAATATATTACATACTGAGCCCTTGAGTGCTCATTAATATCTAACGATATTGTTTTAACTTTGGGTTTTTGGACGGAGGCTCGATTGATGCTTGTGTCGCGAAAATTGCTTGCTGTTTCATATCACGCCATGATGAAGCAATTCCGGATAACAGAGAGAGATAAAGTTCGGTTTTGTCACTGTTTCGTCATCGTTCGCGAAAGTTAGTGTTCTTTAATAAGCTACAACGGGGAAACTATGCGACGCACGGCGACATGATGATAAATTACCGTGTTCGCAGCTACGTCGCTCATTATCGAAATTTTGCACGCATGCTTGCTTATCAGAGTCTAGCGATTCGCGAATACGCTTATTAATTATATCAACATGTTTTAGAGGTGACGAGGTGCGGAAACCCCGACGGGATGTATAGATACGAAATATTTCATATGAATCGTCATGATACGATAATGTAAAGTACACCATATTAGTATTCCATATTCTTAAAATAAACTATAAAAAATATAAGCAAATTATCAGAAAAATGCCCAAAAATGCAACGTGTATTATTGTTTTTTTTGCGTTATAAATAAACCATATATCTGAGCTAATTTCAATTAGATTATTTATAGATTTGTGATATACAGAATGACATATTCAATTGAAATTAGCTTAAATTAATTTAAAGGTTTTTCGATAAAGAGGTCTCGTCTATATTTGAAATTTGAATTTGAACTTTACATAAATATCCCATGAAATCTTATCTCATGTGCAGTGCTGTCCTAAGATACATCTAATCTTAGAATAAATAAGCTATTTTTAGAATTGGCTTACTTATCACAATTCCAAATGTCGAATAAAAATTCATACAATTAAAAAGGAAGAAGTTAGTCATTCTGGGTACCTAGAATATGAGAACCATTATTTATAATAAATTTCCAACTATTCGGGATTTGATCTAAATTTATCAGTGTTCATGTAAAAATGTCATAAAATATGTAGATATTCCTTTTCACAAAATAGACCATGGTTTTAATAATATTAAAAATGGATATCAGTTAGAATAGTATTAATTATGCAAGTGATTAAATGTTAAATTTAATGCGCAAAGACTAAATCGATGGTTGTGCAGACGAATATCGATTTTAGTAACTTAATAAGTAGGCACATTAATATGATGACTGTTGACGATCAACTGGCTCATCGCTAAATTAGCGTCGTGATTATCCGCAATGAACGCCGCTCGACCGAGCGTCAAAGGATCGTAAACGTATTCAATCTCGAACTAATCGGGCGTTATAGGGTCGACCTGAATTCTGTTGCTTAATTGCTAGTATTCTAGATTTCAATAACCGTCGAGAATCTATACGTCCTTTATCAGAGTGGATGATCGATGAAAAATCGCATAAATATTGCAAAATTAATAAAATCGTGTAAAAATAATAACTCGCGATGTGTGCACTCTCTTCGTTGCGTGCTAAATTTTTAATGCCATAATTTAAATGCAATATTGATGTGATGTCTATTTTCAATAATGTGAAATCATTTTTTTTATTTTAAGGAAGAATACAACTAAAAATAAAAGTATCTCGAAGCTTGTCATTAGTAATTCTTGACATAATTTAAATACTTAAATTTGCAAGTTAGTGATGCTACATGTATGTATAAAGCTAAGCTGACTTATTTATATAATAATTTATATAAAATTTATACCTATTTATATAAAATAGCATCAAGGACCTGTTAACAAAAAGTACAATGTTATATGTATAAATCTCGATTTTTTTTCAAAAAGTGCATTTTGTTAGTTTTTAACTTAAATATATCTCAATTAACGATAAATCTTGTTAGATTGATTTTTTATTTTTTCACATTTGCTTTAGTATTTATACATATGTTATGTTTGCACTTAAATAGCTGAATTAAAAATTATTAATGCAATTACAGCATTTCAAAAATAAAAAAAAAATTTTGTACGTATATTTCAAATTCGTTTATGTCGATCTCACATTGAAAAGCATTGTGCATACTCGTATTCATGAACTAATCGAGTTCAGAATACCGTAATATCACAAAACCCCAGATACTTGAAGAAGAATTCGCGTATCACGATGACGTTGTGAAGTCGATATTAATATGCGCTCAACGAAAATTTAACCATACATTTCGTCGCGAAATTGAAATTATGTTGCGTAACGAGATGTGTGCGTTCAAGTATCATGTACATTAATACTTCGCTGCAGACGATTAGAGTTTACGAGCCCGTACGAACGATCCTTTTTGTAGATTATGCAGAATTTAATGAGGAAATTCCTAGGGCAGCGCATACGACTGCGATGTATGCGGAAAGCATTTAGCCTTTGTACGTTTCGTGGAATTCGATTGCGGTCGAGAATATGTACAATGCCGAAACAATTATCACTCTTTTCAATCCATTCTTTAACCAATTAGACTTGTTTCAAATTGTTTATTATATATTATCGCTGTTTATTCGATTCTAAGATATTTATCATCATAATAAAAAAAATAATCTTAAAATAAAAAAAAATTATTTTAAATTAAAGCAGCACAATATCTATGTGTATCTTTTTCAAGTTTAATTTGGCAAACATTGTTAATGCAACATTGTAGTTAAGAAAATATCATTTCCAGAATAATGCTTAGATGAAAAGGGCAACGTATTCAGGTAGTATCTTGAGGCACATTCTATGTAAGATAGTATTTCGTAATTCACGAAAGTTCGTAGAACTGACTTGTGCAAGTGAATCCGGCTTCTAAAGTACGCATCAGCGAAGCAGTGTTAGCAGGGTTATTGAGAATAAATAGTCTCTTAGCTATTATTATATCGTTACACGACTATCAACTCGAGTTACGCGAATAAGAGAGAAGGCGTTTCGTAGTGTCAAGAAAATCCGAAAGGATCGAATTTATCTGAAAATAAAATGGGAAACTTGCATAGAAACGACGTGATATACCAAACTCAATATACCATTATTTGTATAGTACAGTAAGTGATGATCTCAAGAGGAATGTAGTATTCAAGTGTTGAATTTCGAATAGAATAGTTTCTATTCTATACAAGAAATTCTAAGATTTGATTTAAAACTCGTCCAATTTTATAAAAGATTGAAAATTAGTTTCAAAATAGTTATAAATTACCTGTTCTATTTTCTATTTGGATCACACTCTCTAAAAGTAAATTCATTCTTAAAGAGCAACAGTAATGAAATATTGTTTTTCAATCATCCAATAAATTATCCATTCGATCTGTAAATATTTAACCATGATAGAGAACATTATTCTTCAAAATAATATCTTTTGCTCAATTTTTGTCATTCGATTTAACCAAGCGATTCGATATTCTCTGCTTCTAAATATGAAATCATTTTCAAGTTGTCTCCAAAGCACATAAATCCTGATTGGATTTAATCTACATGCAAACTAATCGACAATCTAATCCGGCAGTACCCACGCATGGGTCTTCGAGTTTCCTAAAGACAGTCAACCATGAAGGATCATCGTTAGAACTACAAACAGCGGTACGCAATTATAGGGAATACGAAGCGTGCACCTCATTAGCGAACAAATCCGCAAAGCCAAACTATGAAGCTACTTAATCCTAGTAATATCAAGCGGTAAGGTCTTAGAGACTCATACTTTAACTAGGATCGAGTCGCGTACTCTACTGCTTTAAAATTTTGCTTGAAATTTCACGTTCGACTCTATTCGAATGAATAATTTCGATTGGAGTATTGGCTGATATTTTTCCATAGAAGAATTCTCGTTAATCAAATACGAGATTTTTAGTGAAACGGGAATAAGATAAAATATTTCAATATGGCACAGTTTTATACCTTCCTATCACTAGAGTCAATTCTCGATTTTCAGTAGGTAAAAGCGCGCTGGGATATCCATTTCGGTTCGACAACTTCGTTCTTTCGTAATAATCGGATCGGCCGTGACGGAAAGACAGCCGCGGTTGCAATAGCGAAAGCAGTTTGGAAAGCCAAGTGTCAAGCGGATTGATCCAGAGGCGTTCCTGCTGGGAATATTATATACTGCGATTTTGCGATATAACGTCACGACGCTGATGGATACAAAAGAAAGAAAGAAAAAAAAAACAGAAAGAAAGAAAAGCAAACTCACAGCGTCGAAGAAATACCGACTGAAAATCGGAGAAACTTTCGCGCGATAAACAGTGCTGTTCGAGCGGGATCGCTCGAGATTCGTCCAGTTATCGTATTCCGTGGCCCTCTCTTACCTCATCCTTCTTCGTCCTCCGTCATTCTCTCGCTACCTGTCACTCTGTGATACGGTAACTCGCGAACCGAGGAAACATCGAATCGGTAAACCGCCTCGGACCAATGGATCAGCATCCGAGCGATCTCATCCTCACGAGTCACTGGGAATAACGTCACGTGATTGCGCGGGGACGAACACACCGCTCGTGAATAACGAAAGACGACGTCAATCTTTAACGAGGAACTCGGAGAGAGAGAGAGAGAGAGAGAGAGAGAGTGAGAGAGAGGTCTTCACCGACGAAATGAACATCGCACGCAATAATGCAGCTCCATTGTTGCGCCCGGATTAGACGACCGCCGCGCCAGCGGACCGTCCAGAAGCGGGTTCGCCAAAATGGCTTTACACGGATCGAAGCCGGTCCTCGCTCGTCCTTTAGTCCCCTAATCGGTAAACGGACAGGGCCCTACGCAAATTCGGTCGGACAAGCGAGTGTAGTCCCGGTAGTTGCTTGCACAGCGATCCTCGCCTGGTCGGGTTCTTGAATAATTTCATATCGACCGCCAGCCGTCCGAGCATAATGCCATATTAGCGGAATACTTGCTGTAATACGCGTAACACTTCTCGCGTATATCTTCGTCGACATTAACTGTTACGCGAGGCTGATTCGGTCGTTTCATCTCCGACCGCATGACGGCGCGGCGTCATGAAATAATTGTAAAGTCTCGTATGTTCTTTGCCGGAAATTAACGAAGAGAGATTGGTCGCATTTCATCTCATGAATATCTTAGTTAGTCTAATACGTGACTGCAAGATCAACACTGACTTGAGTCAGTGGAATCTGCGCGAGATCGACCGAGCGTCTGTTTTAACTATTTCAATATCGTACATCTCGATTAGCAAGAAATTTTACTGCATGTTGGCTTAAATACGTTCACATACACACACACGTACACACATATGTACAATATATAACGAATTTTATATGGAGATTTCGCTAATTATACAGCTTCATGTAGCAAGAAAACTACTGCTCTCATATAGCAATTGCTCATTATGAAAAAGATAGATTATATCTGTTCACCTAGCTATCCGAATAACGGTTTGGTATCACGACGAAATTAAAACGCGCAATTACACTTGATCCGAGTTATCGGCACGAAACATCATTCACATAGCAGGCGCTATTCCGTTCTTGCTCCGATTTGCCTAAGATAGAACGCTTAATTGCGCAGCACGTACGATACACGACTCCTTAAGAACGTAACTACAATGAATAGCACGGTGCGTGCCAAACCTCAGCTTTGTAAAACCGACCGAAATAATAAATCGATAACGCGGTTAAAGCTCAACAAACGTGGCGCAATATTTCCAGCGCAACTTGAAACTCCAGCGCAACGTTGTGCTTTGTACCGTTTGTTCTCCACTGAAAACCTTTCGCCTCTCCGCGTGGACGCAATACTCGTCTTATTTGTCACGTGATATTTGACGCGTCCGGAAAACACTGCCGTAAAAGACTGAAATTCGAATCGGTGCGATACGCAAATATTTTTGTGTCGATACGAATCTCTCTCGCCAGCGCGAGAGAGACTCGCAGAAGGGTCGTAGTGAAAAGGAGAGTGATGAAGAATCGGCTACTTTGGCACGGCGAACGAAATTTTCACGCCTCTTGACGAATACGCGCGAAAAAAATTGAAAACCTAAAAACCTAACGATATTAAGAAAATTTTGTTAAAGGGTAAACTGGAACATTCTGGCGTATGTAATACATGTGTACCTAATGTATTAATGGAAATTAGCAGATTCAAACGCGAGTCGCGGATGTGTGGACACCGTTTTGTCGCTTGTCCATGCAGTTTCATTTTTTAATTATATGTCGGAGTTAATTGCGGTTAACTGATTAGGCAACTCATGCGCGCTCGCTGAGCCGCAGCTAATGATAATTGCGCTTTGCTCGTGCCGAGCGTGGCGGTTGGCGGCAAAGTGCTTCGTGCCGTTAGTGCAGAATGTGAGAGTTTGTCATGCGTGCCGCGCGCTCTCGCTTAACAGTTTCTACTGTTTGCGGCAATCAATGGTAAGCGCCGCTTTATGCGCCAAGTTTGGGCTAAGAGAAGCTCGATCTCTTTTTCACCTGACGCGACGCTCGTCTCGCAGCCGAGGGAACGGCCCGGAAATCCCGTCGTGATTCGGCGAGTGGCCGGCTCTTCTCGAGATAGCGCCGTTTCTCTCCGCGAATCAGGCGGCAAAAAACGGCCAAATGGTCACGGCGCAGCCGGAAGTTCGTCAACCTGGATTTCGCACGTTCGAGAGACAATGCCGGCTTTACTGGCTGACAAACGCCATTTCTTCCGGCGAGCGATGTAGAAACGACGCGTCGCCCAATGAGGACGATTCGTTCTCGGCGCGAGGTCTCGAGCGCGAGCATAAACGGGGGTAAACTGCCGCTGAATTAGGTTGACGAACTTCGAGAGCGCGGCGGCGACGTCGGCGTTCGAGCACCCAGCGCTGTGTCTGCTAACGAGCTTAAATTATGTCGTTACAGCTTCAGAGAGCCGCGCGGTGTCGCGTTGAACGTCGCGTTGAACGTCGAATGACGGCTTGTACTACCGGCCTGTCTCGTAAAACGACGTTTGCTATTTTTCGCAACACGTTTCAGAATTACACATAAAATCGTAGCTTTAAGTTTCATATATTTGAAAATAAACCGTTTGAATGTGACCTAATTCAGGCAAATTTCGACAATAATTGCAGAAGAGTAAATTTATAGTTCTCTCTTGATTTTTTTAATATGCATTTGTGCACTATGTACACAAATTGCACGAATGGTATAATTATGAAAAAAAAATATATTTTCATCATATATCATTTTTACTTTTGCAATTTTTATTACATTTGTGTCCACGTAATTTCATTTTTGTCCCATACTATAGAAAATGTATGAAAATTACGTTTTTAAAAATAAATTCTACTCAATATGAATATGTGCACACTTTTCTGATAATTTTTGTATTTAATTATTTTCTGTATGGAATATTATTAACCCATTTTTCATTGATATGATATATGTAGAAAATTTATTTTATCCTACGTTACGTATATCTGTCAGGCTGTAACATTTCAATCATCGAAAAAAAATAGATTTTCCGCTTTTAGATCTACCTATGATATTTATCTGTGATGATTAAGAATAAATTGCACGTTTCTAAGCACTGTCATGAGATTTACCGCTTATCGTCAAAAAGAGAATGAATTCGACATTTCCCGAATGCTCACTTATTCGCTCGTGTCTCGAATATTATCGACGATCTCACGTATCATATAAAAAATTGTGCCTCGGTCGCTCATTTGTCTCAGTTTGACGTCTTTGCTGATGGGCTCCGTTAAAAACTCCCATAGGGCTACCCTTCACGTGTGAGCTAAATCGTAACGTATCCGCAATGAGTAGCAACGAGAGCTACTCAGGGCACTCCGGAGGGTTGGTTCATATATATATAGATCCGGAGATTGCGATGCACCCGCGTGCGAGCGAGAATGAAGAAGCTGTGCTAGGTATGGGAACTGAGCTTTGACGTTTGATCCTGGCAACCGGTCGGAATTTCGCGAATTTTCCCGAGTTGGCGTAGTGACGCGATTACAGCACGAAATATAGCGCGCGCGACCGACAGAGCCAGTAATATTCGAGGTATTTTACGATGGTACTGCTGGTACTAGTAAGTTAAGCAATCGTCAAGTTATGATACGTTAAAAATTAACTTCATGTCGCTTCGCTGATGTCAGCGTTAATGATTAACGAAACGTCACATGTATGCAAATATGAATGCTACAACTAAATTATCGAACAATGCAGGAGAATATATTTTCTCTATATTATATAATTCTGTATAATTGTGGTCATTAGTCTTTTGTCGTCTCAAAAGTGTATGTGATATTTAAAATGAAATATATTGGACAGTGATATTTAATAGCAACATTTTGATAAGAGATCAACTGAGATTGTTAGAGATCCCAGCTGAAAAGCGAAATAATTACTCATGTGAAATCTGATATTATTAAAGTATTGTCACGAGACACTAATAACATCGAGCATTTTTATCTTGAATGTAAAAGTTATACACATACATATAAAGTAGATGATCGATCACTTCTGTCAGGTCTACCTCTTTATCATATATCAATGTTTCTATTTTTCTTAATATATATTTATGTGTAAAAATGCAGAATTAACATTAAATTAGTTTTAAATATTAAATATTTATTGATACTTTTATGAACTTAAAAAATAGGCATTGAGTTTTCAAAATATAATCCATTAAATATTAAATAAGCATGTTCTATTAAATATTTAGCAACATTACTGTTGTATCAAACATAATGTATTAAATATGCACATATTAAAACTAATACTTTTTGTATTTTCTTTTTTAAGTTAAATTTCAGAAATTTGATTTAGTTTAAAAATAAGATCACATTAATTTGCGATTGATTTATATTATATAATTTGGTATAGAAACAAACTCACATATTTAGACTAGCAGTGACACGACAAAAGCGTCGAATTGTAAATCAACGAGTAAAGTTATAAGAGAAACTTCGGTCAGTTACCTTTAGTAGTAACGTTCAAAGTTCGATATGTCACCGTTGATGATATGCTCGACAAAAAATGACGTGAGATCCGAAAGGAATAATAAACTTTTCACACAATACTGTACATATGAATTTTTCATATTTTCGATATACGCCTTTATGAATTTTCATATCAATATAAATATCTCATTATTGTTCTAAATCTCGTTATATGCAGTCAAAATTATTTATAACACGATATATTAGGAAATATTTCAAAAATATACGTGTTTAAATATAACTGATTAAAATATTTATTTTTAAAACTGATTAATTTAATGACTGATTAATTCTGACAATGAGACTCACTTATATATCGATAATCAATACATATCGTCTGTTTCATGAAGAAAATAATATTAAAAAGAAAATAATAAATGTAAGTTAAAAAAAGATACATTTTAAAAGCAATATTATAATTATTGTAATTTTATATTGCATCTTGCTGTTTTTCTTTATTTTTATTGAATAAAATAAAAAATTTAATTAAGCATACTTATATACTTGATATTAAAAAATTATATCATAAATAGGATTATTAATATATTGCATTCTTATGATGCTTTCAATTATGTTTTCTGAAAATCTTGCATATACACAATACTTTGCAAAAAAATGATAATAACTTTATTGTATTTGAAGACAACTTTTCTTTTAGAAAAATTATTTTATCATTATTTATCGAGCTTGTCTTATAAAATATTTTTTATTTCCATATTCATAAATTTGTTCTGTTAGTTTTAAGCATAATTAGAAAATCTTTTGTATAATAAAATATTAAAATATGTCAATGTGTGTGAATCTATCAATTGATAGAATGAATTCTATTTCATTCTATTGATTTGTTAAAACAATGCACGTCCATATGGTCGTACGTATGTTAAACATATTAAATCGACAGTTATATATATATATATATATATATATATATATATATATATAT
>VBVQ01005217.1:0-12356 GCA_011636635.1 Tetramorium simillimum | reverse complement strand
ATATAAGTCACATCCCTGCTTAAAATGATGGATAGAAAATGATAGAAACATGCTCCTTTCCGAATCATTCGTGACTTTGGATCCGTTATTTCACATATTATTCCAATAGATCAATTCTATATTATTCCATAATATTCTGTCCTTTCTTTCAATAATATTCCATAATATTCTATTCTTCTATTCTACAATATTCCATATTATTCTATTTTTTTATTCTATAATATTCCATAATATTTTATTCTTGTATTCTAAGATATTCAATAATATTCTATTTTCTTATTCTATGATATTCAATAATATTCTGTATTTTTACTGGATAATATTTCATAATATTCTGTTTTCCTATTTTATGATATTCCATAATATTTTGTACTTCTACTGAATAATATTCCATAATATTCTATTCTGTAATTTTATGATATTTTATAATATTTTATTCTCTTAGTATATAATATTTAATGATATTCTATTCTTACATTCTATAGTATTCTATAACATTCTATTTTTCTATTCTATAATATTCTGTACTTGTACTGAATAATATTCTATAATATTCTATTTTCCTATTCTATGATATTCTACAATATTCTATACTTGTACTGAACAATATTTTATAGTATTATATTTCCCTATTCTATGATATTCTATAATATTTTGTATTTGTACTGAATAATTTTCTATAATATTCCATTGTCTTATTCTATAATATTTAATATTATTTTATTCTCATATCCTGTGATATTCATTAATGTTCTATTCTCCTATTCTATGATATTCCGTAATATTTTATTCTTTTATTAAAAACAAATATGAAAGATATGACTACATGGGTCGTGTGACTCACGCGGAGTGCAGGACAAGTAAAAGTGGTGCTGCACGGGGGGAATGTGTTCAATACAATTCAGGGAATAATATTAATAATGATATATCTAGAAAGCAAGAGTATTTTATTTTTTATTGTATTTTGTTAGATTTCAAGAATACAAATTATATTATTATTTCTTTCAGAACAAAAAGTATGGGCGAGGACCCCCCTTTCAATTTAACGACATTTTTGTAGTAAGGTGACGTTAGCGAGTTTAAGAAATTATCAAAGTAAAATGTTGTGTAAATAAAAAAATTATATTTCACAAAATCTGCGCTCCTAATATGTGAATAATATAAAAATATATAAACATTTTAACAGAGAACATTTTTTAAAAAGGTAATATACTTTTCTCTAATTTAAAGACATTTCCGATATAACTAGCATTACAATAAATTAAAAATGTTATTATGTACCGAACAAGAAAGTTAGATGTTGGTTTTTTCAAAAATTACGGAAAACAGCAAAAGCGTATAAAAATAAAATAAATTTTTAGATTGATTATATCACGTTTTTAATAGGTATACTTAGAAGAGATAAGAATAACATTTTTTAATCTTTCTCCCATATTTTTCATCTATACTTTATTCTATTAATAATAATAAAATTAAATAAAAACATTAGTTTTTTTTATATCTTTGGCATAGCAAATATTCTGAATATTTTTTAAAAGTCGTAATTTATACCGTAAATTAACGTTTTTTAATTATTATCACTCGATTCGTCAGCACTATGAATAGAGTCAGCACTATGAATAGAGTCCGATGGAGAATAATCATTATTATTCTCATTTTCATTCTCTTTTTTCTCATTACTTTTTTCTTCAATTTTTCCTTTTTCATCATTACTTGTTTGTGAAACTTCACATGGAATTTCACTGTTATCAGAAATATTTTCAGTGTATTGTGCTTCCTCACTGTCATTATTTGTATCGGTCGTTACAACAGTACATAATGCAGCTTTGATTTCCTGCTTATTTTTTGAACTTATAGATTGTGGAGTTCTATTCAGTTCACATATTTTGTGTGCAATATGCGTTCCAAAATGTTGGCGTTCCATATCAATTGAAACTTCATCTAGATCACGTTGAGTTATTAAGTAATGTTTGGCTGTAGCTGAAACAAAACAAAAATATAGTTAGGAATAATGAACGTTGACGGAGTATTTGGTGTTTGAAATAAAATGTTACCTCTATTGGCTTTTAATTTTGTTGGATCTAATGCAGGTCTAGGAGTTGCATTTCCACTCTTCTTTCTTCTGTTTGACACAATACCTGTTACAGTGCTTTCTTTAAGTACTTTTATGCCATAAACAGCAACAGTTAAGTTTTTCATTAATTGCGGTAATGTTTTTGAAATGATGAGAACACTATCATATGTAGATTTGGGTATGTACACATCAAAGCCAAGATGTACCTAACAATATATTTTAGTATGTAACAGCATGACTTTAATTAACATAGAATATGTTCAGGTTTTCAGTATACAGGGTGTGCCATAATTTGCGATCAATATTTATATAGCGCTACTTGTGAACAGTTTTGAGTTAATTTTTTCTTGGTGAAATTGTCGAAGCATCAATTACAGTTTTGGAAGTACAAGCAACTGAAAAATCAGGTATTTTGACGAACTTTATTTCGGACAATTAAATAGATAACAAAACTATTTTCTTGGATCAACTTTAAGTAGACGGAATTTTAATGTAGAACTTAATTACAAATGCCTGTTATATTGAAAATTGGGGAAAGTAGCCATAAATAATAATCTCCTTCGACAAAATGGCTCAGGATTTTTCGACTCAATTTTTCATGAAGAATAGAGCTATGTAAATAGTGGGTGCAATTTACCAGACACTCTGTATATTACCTCATTTCGTGCTTTATTTTCATATCCAATTGGAGGCAAACCAACTTGTTCTTGCGGACGTGTCGGATTTTTTTTAAAGTATTCAGAAACAACGTCTATAGAAATAATTATTTTAATAACTTAAATTATATATTTATAAATATCGATAAAAACCAAACTCACGCAACAATTCATCAAAGTTACGCAAAACTTTTGTATCAACTTGTTTGTTTATTTTAGATATTTCCGTATACTCTTTAATCACTTTTTTTTGAAGATTAATGTTTAACGTCATCAAATCGGTAACTATTGCTTCTTTTTCTTCTAGTTGCTTCTTCAGTTTCATCTTTTGAGATCGCAAATATTCATTTTCTTTCTGCAGCTTTTCAATCTGTAATATAACACATATGTACAAACATCAACTTGTTCATGTACTTACTTTTCATTTTACTGAAATACATACTTTCTTTTCCATATCATTTCCATTATGGTCTTTCTTTTGAGCTGGACAATTCTAATAATTAAAAAATTATTTTATTGTTGCAGTCATTTTTAAAAGAAACTTTTTAAAAGTAATTCTTAATTCAGAATTACTATGTATGTAACGAATCGTTTCTAGCTCCGTTACTATGACGACCGCGCCGTTACGCCCCACCTTCGCGCAGCCTTCCTTCCGCTCTTTGCAACCCCGTTCCTACCACTAACGACCATAAATACGGCTCCCGGGCACCGACGCACACCGCCGAAAAGGCCGTCGGACCTGACCGACGTACACCGCCGTAAGGACTAGTGAGTCCGACGTACACCGCCGGAAGAGCTCAGGCTTACACTGTACATACTGTATATAGAGACATGTTTATTGAATAAATCAGACCGTCGTTTGTAATTGAGCCTTCCTCATTTAATAACTCCCGCCGCCCTGAACCTTGAGTTACTCGCGAGCCATCCGCGCTTTCAGACAGAACTCAACGTTACATGTATTACATTTAATATTTTTATTATAATATTAATATCTTAAGTTGTAAAAAATACAAGTTTAACGTTTCAGTTTTATATTTTAATTTTATTTAGGCGAGGGAGCGTTTACACTTGGTGCTTTTTTATCTTTCTTTTTGAAATATGTCATTATGGCTGCTTTTCTTTTAGTTACACAAATATCGTTCTATCCTTCTGGCATTCAATGAATAACAAAGACAGAACGACACTTGTGTCGACTTGTGTCACTAAAAGCAATTAAAGCAGCCTATATCCACAGTAGGATATTTAATGCACTGATCCAGTACTAAAAATATTATAACGTTTGTTCAGGTACGTACACAATTACGCAAATATCACAAAGTAATAATTTTAAAATTTTGGAGTATTTTTTATATTGTATAATATTTATGTAGGTAATTATAATTATAAAATTCAAATCTATAATAATCATTGCTTTTTAAATAATTTTTACAATTTATTTATACACATGTGTCACACAGTAATATATTATTTTAAAATGTTTCTGTATTCTGTTTTTTAATAACTTACTATTATTAATTTTATTATTATTTAGTAGAGGTGAGATTGTCATTACGAAGGTAGAAGCGTTGGAGAGACCGCCAGTGGAAATGCTCTTAGCGATTAAATCAATATGCATTGTGAATGATATGAAATCAACTATGGTTTGCTGAGGTATGTACACAATTACGCAAATGTTACAAGGTAATAATTTTAAAATTCTATTCTAACGGAGCATTTTTTATATTGCATATATAATATTTATGTAATTATATAATTATAAAATTTAAATCTGATAATCATTGTTTTTTATTATTTTTACAATTTCTTTATACATATACAGTACTTTATACATATACCGTGCAAAACTTTGCGTATTTTTGGTTTTTGACAACTTTTTCACATAACAGGAAAAATCAGAAAAATTAAAGCAAAAAGTTAAAACTGTTTTGTATATTTCCGGAACTATTTAGTATAATTCCAAGAGATATTTCAACGAAATGTCCAAAAATAAAATCAATCAAATGGCGTAAAACCAAGTCGAAGTACGGAAACATTAAAATAATATATTGCTGCGTAAAGTATATGCATAAATAAATTATAAACATAATGAAGAACAATGATTATTAGAATTAAATTTTATAATTACATAAATGTTACACACAATATAAAAAAAATGCTCTGTTAAAATAAAATTGTAAATTGTTTATTACTTTGTAACATTTGCGTAATTGTGTAGGTACATGCTTGAGTAAACCGTATTTAAATACTATTCATAATAGTATTTAAAAATATGGAAACGTTATAATAATATCTTGCTGTGTGAAATATATAGATTTAAATAAATTGTAAAAATAATAAATAAATAATGATTATTATCGTTATTACATCGCGTAGCGAGCGCCTGTATTGTTCAAGTAGGAATAAATAATAGTAGTAGAATTAGCGTTACTCACAACGGATTCTCCGATTTCTTTCGTTACATGAATTTTTTCTTTTTGATTATTAAAAAAGTCATTGTTACTTTGCTTTCCTTTTATTTTAGCTAAAGGTGCACTTCTTGTTGGAGTCGGATCTGATTTGCTTGTAGTAACTAATTTGTCAGACTTGACTGGGTTCTTTATTATACGATAGTTCTTAAAAAAGAGAGAATTTGTTATTGTACGCTTGGTTTTGACAAAAATTAGGTTTGGGTTTTGGATTGGATCGCCACATTTTTTGTGTTTAAGATTGTAATGTAGTGTTTTTATCTATTTTTCTAAAAAATGTAATTTCAATATTGTAATTGCAAAAACTGAAGTTGCAATAACTGTAATTGTAATACTTACAATTAGAAATTGATAAATCCTAAACACGTGTACGCGCGCATGCACAAAAATATACACACATGTCCATAGATATACAAGTATACATATACAGGGTGTTTTATAACCACGATATTGCTGATGAATAGGTAGGCGCATTAAAATAAACAGAAAACACTACTGTCTTGCAAATTTTGCAGCAATTATTAAAACATTAATTAAATAATGCAGAATTCACACTGCATCCGATATCCGACGATCCGCAATATCCAATAGAAGTCCCTTATTTCTGGAGTTCCTAGCTAGTAATATTTTTGTTTCCAGAAAACGAATTTTTTTTATTGCGATGCATATCGAACGTCGGATGTCAGATGTAGTACGAATCATCCTGCATAAGAACCTAATAAGTGCGTATTTCGCGCGACAAGATAATAGGACAGTTTTGAACAGAAACATTGGTTGTAGGAACGTAGTCTAGAACTTGTTCGAAAAAAGTTTCATTTGTTAATAATTTCTCCAAAACGGCAAATATAGATAAAACCTCCTCTCCTGCTCTCTTATATGGTGGTACAGTAATAAATAAATCCAACCTTGTTTTTGAAAAAGAATTCGGTATTGTGTTTTTAGAACCGTGTCCCTACTCATAGCACTCTTCTTACCATCTTGCCGCGCACTTATTCCTTGATCTTTCTGAATAAATTTTTGACAACTATATTGTAAAACTCGCAAAACAGTAGAAAACTTTTGTTTAGTTTAATGCGCTGTACCTGTTTATGACCAAAATCATACTTATTACAAGACACTGTATTCATATACAGAAATATACCTAGTTTATACTTACTTTTTTTGTATCAGTCTTTGAAGTACGATTTTTTGTAATGGTTTCATTTTCTTTGTTACATGTACTTTCTTTCTTATCTTTTCCATATGTTCTATTTTCATCTGATGTTTTATCAGTATTTTCATTTTTATTCCCATTCTTTTTTATTTTTACAATTTTTGTCTCTATTCTTTCTTTTAGATTTGCGTCACCTTTCGAGTTCTAAACAAAAAATGTATTATTAGTGCAAATTTATCGGTTATCAGCAATTTATTCTTTTTTAATTATTTTCTTCACATGTGTAATCAGTTTTATGAGAAAAATACCAAATACCGTACTGAAAATTATATGAAAGATGCAGAATATTTGTCACACTTTCTCTCACAAAAATCGCGACTGGTCTATTCGCGGGAAGACATCAGTTGTCTCGTGATTTTTATCCATTTGGCAAATTATAAAAGAAAATGTAACAAATATTCTGCCCGCGACTATATAAAAAAATATAATGTACAAAATATAAATAAATACGTATGTGAAAGTTTATGTAAAATTTTATGTATCCTTTATATAATTTTCAGTAGACTAAATGCCACATATTATAATCTATTTACAAACTTTATAATATTTTGCTATCTACAAACTTTATAGTAACATTATTATTCACATTTGAATTTATCAATATTTTACTTCTCTAAATTAGTACAGATTACACAATATGAACATAAGAATAATAATTAGGTATCAAATACTGTTGTATTTATTAATAAGTTTAACAACATCTGTCATTAATTATCATTTTATGCAGTATTCTCAGCTATTATGCTACATAGCTAATAAAATAATTATCCAACTTATGAAGATGGAACTAAAATGATATCGGTCTTAATGTGCGTTGACGCGCACTAATATATCCAGTCGAATTTGTCATGTGTTACGTATTACTGCTAAAAATCAGAAATTAGCTAATATTATGTTAACTGCCAAAAGTGTTGCCATTAATGAAACATGCAAACACCTCCAAAGTGAATTTATTTAAACGTTACACTGTTATATAAATCATAACAATTCTTGGATTATGAATGGTACACATACTACACCTATCAGAATATCAATCATTTTTTACTAATCATTCATAATCGCTGTATAAGCAATGGTGTAAATAGCAATGTTTGTAAACTGCAAAAGACTCGCAGATTTGGTTATACTTTTAGCAGTTAACATAATATTAGGTAATTTTTTTATGTTTGTAGTATATAATCTAAAAATTTATTCATAAAATGATCAAATTGATAATGAGAACAAAGACCATATTTTGCATGCAAAATGAATGTTAAATACGCTTTTATAAAGCTAAATCAACTCAATTGTCTCAATTAAGCTCAATAATCAACATTATGCTCATAAAAGAAAAGATGAACTTGGAATTAGAAAGGCATATTTAATGTTCACTATGAGTTCAGGACAAGGCTCCAGTATTGAACAAATATGGAAACTTTAATTGAGATTATCGAACAAATTTCCACTTAAATTATATTGTTTTGACTGAATATTACGTACATACTTAGTTAGACAAAGTTAAAATTTTACCATAAAGAAACCAGCTTAGACTAATCGGTATATATAAGAAACAATAAACGCTTGCAATACTTTCAAATAGATATCACATATATTACAAAGGAAACAAAACTTACATGCGGTTGTTCAAGTTCTGAATCTGTCTCGAAATCTGTTGCAGTATCACACAGAGTCAACGGTGAAAATTCTACTCTTTTGCCTTTTGTTTTCTCCTCTACCTCTTTTTTTGATTCTATTGAGATAAAATTTCATTAAAATTTAACTTAATCTCTGTAATTTCTCTACTGTGATACAATTTTTTAGAAATATTACCTGCACAAATTGCTTTCCCTTGTATTTTTCCAATAATACCGTTATAATAGTTACCGTCGTCCCACTTTATTTTATATTTTTTCTCAAAATCGATGTTTTTTATATCAAAATTTCCTATTTTATCTGCACTAATAGCTTCCTTTAATCCATCTTCAAACTTGATGTACACGAACATGTTGGATAATTATAGAACGATTTTGCCACGTGTTTTTATCGGTAATTTATTCTGCGCAGCGTTTTGGTCCTCAGCTTTCGTAGAGATCGTTACTGCGATCCGTTATTTACATACTATGTTCATCGAGATATGCGGACTTCTTTTTTTTCTTCCTTATATGGCTCCAACTACCTTCGGGCGAAGGTAGAGGTCTATATGGCCAGATTTCTTCGGGGTGAGAATACGGAAGAGTATTAATGAAGTGAACTGAGAGCCTGAGATTCTCAGCCCGAGAATGCTTTCGCAGAGGGACTGTGTAATGCCGTGTTAGATCCGATCCCCGATGTGAGGTCCACGTATATGTGTTGTTTCAATTTGATGCTCGCAATGGCGGGTGATACGGACAGAGATGTCGCGGGAAATCCGACTAGTGCGGCAGCGGTCCGTTTACATACGCAGAGGCGCTCACGTACACTCGGTGTACACTCGGTGTACGTGAGCGCCTCTATGTGTACGTAGACGGATCGCTGGTCGAATTTCCGGCGACATCTCTTTCCGCATCTTTCGTCATTGCGAGCAAATTGAAACAGCATCACACATACGTGGGTCGCACATCGGGGATCGAATCAAATATACGGCATTACACGGTCTCTCTGCGAAAGCAATCTCAGGCTCTCAGTTCACCTCATTAATACCTCTTCCGTATTCTCACCCGAAGAAATTTGGCCATATAGACCTCTATCTTCGCCCGAAGGCAGCTGGAGTCATATAAGGAAGAAAAAAGGAAGTCCACATATCTCGACGAACATAGTATTATGTAAATAACGGATCGCAGTCCTGAGAAGTCCGCTTATCTCGACGAATACATTATGTAAATAACGGATCGCAGTCTCTACGAAAGCTGTGCGGATCAAAACGTTGTTGTCTTTCGTCACAATACCGTGTCAATGAAGATCCGGGCCTCACACATATAGGCTGTGTTGCGCAAAGTGCGTGCACGTACAAAAATATGTGAGATTAGCTTTGCTTAAATTTATTAAACTTTTAACAGTAAAAATTATGATTATGAAAAATTATGACTCCAATAAAATAGATGATTCTAATACAGATTTTATGATTCTAAATACAGATTTTACAATAGCCATAATTTTTTGATTAATTTTTTATCACAATTAATATATTTGTTCTCTTGTAGATAGCTGGATGATCATATTTTATTTAAAATGAGCAGCAGTGATGATAATAGTTACTCATCGTCGAGAAAGCGTAGGAGATATAATAAGCTTCTCTTAGGTCGTATTAGTATTCCTACAGTGAGTCAACAAACTTTGACACGATGGTCAAAATATGGTACGAGTAAAAATAAAAAAGTAAAATAACCAACCATTTTCCTCATTTTAAGTAATGTTAATAATATTAACAGCATTATTACATCATAAAACTATGGTATTTTTTGTTTTTGGCACTGTTTCTACGTGGAAATCTCTGGTTCTTCCGATATGCAATCTTATAGATCAGAATAAAAAATCTGTAAATTATTATTGTAACATCAATGATGAATCAGGAAAGTTATGATTATTCTGAATTAATAAACCTTTTGATTTAACAGTTTACTAGCTATGTAAATGTTAATTCTTACAACGACATTAGAATAAACAATTAGAAAAATATATCAAGACTAATTGCAAAATAACATACATTCTAGATTTATTAAACAAAGAGAAAAATTTCCACGTCATATCATATATCGAAATAAACTTTTATTTTAAACCGAAATATTATTGCTCTTGAATAAAAGTTTTGCAATTCTGAAATGGGGAAAATGTATAACAATAATTATGCAATCATATACACATACTCGTCCCTCGATTTACGCAGTACTTTTTATACGGGGTTTTTTTTAGGTGGTACTATATTTACGTGGTCTCAGTTTATGTACTTTAATGTACTGGCAGACTTCATTTACACAATTCTCAACCGCGTAAGAAAAACCCACGTGGAACGAATACTCCGCGTAAATCGAAGGACGAGTGTATATTCCGAATTCCAGTATTGATATCATATCTTTTAGCTTTTTGATCGGTTGTTTTTTCCTTATTTTTTTAACTTTGTGAAAGTTCTTCACAATAAGTTTTTAAAACGTTTTACATTTTCTACATATTGTTTTTATTTACGATCGACTTTTAATGAAAATAAGATTAATATTTTATATACATTGCAAAGAAAGTGTTCGTTTCTCTAAAAAAATTATGTATAATTATAATGTTAAAAGTTGTTTTTAAAATGTTATAATCACTGAAATGTTATAAGCAGAACATCCGGAGTTTCTAGTAAAAAGTAGTATTTTATGTTTATTCTCAAAATTAAATATTTTTATTGACAAAGTATTATTTTTTTAGGAAAACAAAATGAAAACAAATCATTACATCAAGTTTTATCTCCAACATTCTCTTTGAAATGTAATTGTGGAACAGTGAGAAAAGTTGATCGTGAACAATCAAGAAACAATCTAGATGTACGTTTTTTTAAAACTAGTGAGAATGAAAGTAATGAACATAATTTAATTGAATATGATAACGATGGAAAACAAAATGGTAACGAAAATGACGATACTGATGTTAAACAAGACCAAAATGACAATGAACTAAGCGAGAATGATGATGCGACTATAGGAGCTTTTGAATATAATTTTAATAATACAAGTATAAACGAAGACGAAAACATACAAGATAAAACTGTGATGTTTCAAGGCTCACAAACAACAGTTTCAGAGGTTATTCTAATGATTCATACATATTGCGTGCGATTCAATGTGTCTGATGAAGGCAGATATGCTTTATTTGACATGATTAAAACTTGGGCAGACCCAGAATTAAAAAATATTAATTTTTCAAAATATATGATAAGTAAACGTTTAGATCCTCCAGAAAATATATATCAGCATGTTTTTTATTGTACGAAATGCAACTGTATATTAGGAAAATTCATACAAACAGATTTGTTGTCAAATACTCAACGTATTTGTGAAAAATGCCAAACAAGTTATAAAATAACTACTAATGCGATGAATTATTTTTTAAGTATAGACGTGAAATTTCAATTAAAGACATTATTAGAAAATGCAACTGCACGCAAAATGTTATTAGAAAATATAACTGTTATTAAGAATAGATTAAAGAAAAAAAAAATAGATACTATAAAAGATGTGTACGATGGACAGTTGTATAAAAATTTATATCACAATGTACAACAAAATACTGTCTTATTAACTTTTAACTTTAACTCTGACGGTGCACCGATCTCTAAAAGCAGTAAAAGTAGTATATGGCCTATTCAAATTATAATAAATGAATTACTGCCTCGAGTACGGTTTAGGTACATTTTGCTTGCAGCAATGTGGATGACGACATCTGAACCAAGTCCAAAATTTATGAATTTGTACATGAAGGTATTTATTGATCAATTGAGAGATTTAATGCAAAATGGAGTTACAATAAAAATGTCTAACAATGAAGAGATTACCTTCATATTGAAACCTCTATGCGCAACAGTAGATTCAGTAGCCCGACCTGTTATGCAAAATCGTTTGCAATTTAATGGTCATTACGGGTGTAGTTGGTGTTATCATTTTGGAAAATACGAAAATGGTGCTATGCGGTATCCTTTTGAAGACGATGATTCTCCTTTAAGGAATCACGATACCTTTATTCAAGATATGTTGCAAGCAGAAGAAGCAAACAGATTCGTAATGGGCGTTAAAGGATACGCAGAAATTACTAATCTGCAAAATTTTGATTGCATATGGGGGTTTGCATACGATTATATGCACACTTTATTACTCGGTACGGTTTGTGCTTTGTGGACGAAAATTTGGACTGCGAATGGAAAAGATGAATTTCATCTCACAAAGGACGATATAAAAAATGTTGAGAAAAGATTATTAAACATTAGATTGCCTCGCGAAATTCACCGAACTCCTTGTTCA
>VBVQ01005216.1:0-12358 GCA_011636635.1 Tetramorium simillimum | reverse complement strand
CCGAGGGGGTGGGTGGGTCAGGTAAGATCAAAGGGACCGCCGTGAGAAGTGGTCCGGCTGCCCGAGATTCTTGTCTGCCGGGACGCTGATAGTCTCTTTCTCTCTCTTTCTCTCTCTCTCTCTCTCTCTCTCTCTCTCTCTCTCTCGTGGCAAGAATTTGTTTTACTATCGTGGTATACTAGCCTCGGCTGCATCGCCGAGTGTGGATGAATGTAATGAATGGTCCAAGAATTCGATGGCGGAAGTTGATTGGCCATTATGCAATGATATGAGCGTAAATGTTGAGTCCATATTGCCTAGCTCGAATTTATTAGTTCAATTTTATGCGTATCTTACTAACAACTTTGGATACATCAGTCATTTCATTTTATATAATTTAGAAAAAGTTATATGTTGAGCAAAAAATAATTTTCTTAAAATTGCTCAAAAATATCACATCCTGTAGATACTAGAATTATGTAGTGATGTTTCTAATTAATCTTAGAATGATAATTACTCGTTTTATAATGTATAGACATTGATTTATTAAAGCGCTTAATCTTAATGTAAAATCATAAATTTACTGTCATAATCTGACAGACAAATCCTGCTAAGTAAATTATTATTATATAACCCACAAATCGCTTTTCTTCTAATGAAAAAATTGTATTTCATTTCTCTACTTTACACGGTCAATAATTTTCTATAATTTGTAATCACCATCGTTATAATTTCTCGGTAGTTAATCCTCGGTTATTAAATAGAAACATGATGAAAAATGTACAAGCACGTGAATATAAACTGATGAATATATATTTAAGCTTTTAGATTGTACTCTCTGTCTCTCTTTTTATAAATATAAAAAGAAATACTTATTATTCGTAAGTATAAACGGCAGATGAAAGAACTGGTGATCCGACGGTAAGAGAAAGAGAGATACGCAACAGAAGGAGGAAGCGGCAGCAGAAGGTAGACCGGGGGAAGGAGCATGTGGGAAAAAAAAGGTGAAAAGGGGCGGGCGAGAGGGAGAGAAAGCCGGTAGGTCGGCGGTGGAGTGTTGGTACCATTAGCGCGGATGCCTGTTCGTATGCGGTCAGGGTCCTTTTATCCCGCGCGGAGATTCCTGCGGGATTCCTGCGTTCGTTATCATCGCGTGCAGCATTCGCTGAACGCTGCAACGGTGGAAGGCAGAGATGCAGGAAGAAAGAACGCGATGAGAAAAAGGACGAAGGGGGCGAGAGGGGGGGGGGAGAAGAGAGGAGGATGAGGAGAGTCCGAACCAGTCCTCCTCGGGGCATGAGCCTCCCACGACATTCACTCGGCACAGGAATTATGAAGTCGTCCAGTTGGGGAACCAGTTGGCTATATTTCGCGGGAGTACGTCGACGGCGGCGCGCATCGTGTAATGGGAAAATATTGAATAGCGACACGGTGCGCGTCGACCGTGGGGCCGAAGTTCGAGGGATTGCTCGTACATTTCACCCGCGGACATCCGCTATCGAGGCTCTAGCTCTCGAACGCGGTACCTCGCCTTTGTGAGAACTTTATAAAACTTCACAAAACCAGCTTACCACTTTTTCGAACATGTATCGTGACAGCGAGTTAATAGATTGTTTTATTCCAAGATTATATTAATTTATTATCTCATTTTTAGCAAGCGAAAAAAAATAGTAAAATATTACCTGTATTGTGAGTTTTACATTTTTGATTGAACGTTCTATGCAAAATAAATTGTCGTTTAATGGATTACTGACGCTGATTATGCCGCGTGATAAATCGATGCAATTACTTGTTCAAAATTGATGAAGGGATTTTCAGAATTTTTTTCCGGGAGCGGAAATAAACTGGGATATAAAAGTAATATGACCAAAGAGCTTAATTAATTTCGTCGTTTATTTAATTTTTCTTATGTGTTTATTTGTATAAATTACGAGCAATAATTAATACATCTATTATACACAACATTGGAATTACCTTATTTATTAGAATTTTCTCATTCGAAGAGTAATCTCTCTATCTAGCATTTGCAAAAGGCTTTTTTAAACCCATGGGGATCGTCGATATCCCAATACTCGATAAAGAAAGAAGAGAAGGAGAGAGGGATACATGAAAAAGATATAAAAATAATTTACCACTCCCAATGTGGGGCTTTGTCTTCGTCATACGTGCAGGAAGTCTGCTTGTATTTACAATAGTTTCTTACGGAGGAATACATTGGCCATCGATTGGCTCGCATTGCTGCAAAATACGTCGCTATAATTTACTTATATACAATTCTGCGATCTGTATACGAGACTGCCCGTTTTCCCCGAGGGAGCGAGTGTGTCTGAAGCGCAAGAGGGACACGATTAAAAATAAATAATGCTTTCACGAGAGAGACCACGACGCTCGCGTTGTCGCCGATGAACATCACTCAAATCGAAGACCTCATATGCAGCAGGATAAAATAATTGAAGGCTTCTTTATACACCAGCTTACTTGTCGTGATCAATAGGTCCTCTACGCCGGCGAGGCAAACGCTAATCCATTTTGATTAATGTACGCGGAGTGCAATGAATTGACGTCGAATATTACCAGCGGGGATAATATTTTTATCCGAGTGTTGTCCCCGACATGGATAACAGTCGGATGAGAGATGCGGATAGCACCGTAGCAGCCTTAAATTATTTTCTTCTACCACACGACATTGTCATAGCTGAGATGTCAGAGCCCTCATTACGGGAGGGGCGGATCGGTCCGATCCCTCGTCGGTGAATGAGCGAGACAGCGAGCCGGTGTTACGCCGGCATTTACACCGGTATTTACCGATTCGCCTCCGCGCGTCCCCGCAATCATCCTATCTTAAAGCCTTAAAAAAAAAACCTACGATCGCACGAACGCTCCTCACCCATCTCAGTCTTTAATACGCGCGCGACACGACGTAATAAATTATATGTGGTTCCGTTCGTTTCGCGTAATACTGGAGACGAGGAGGTCCCGCGGCTTCACGCGGGACTCCACGACACGACTTCGGCCCCGTCCGGCAAGACCCACGGATAGAATCTCCCGCGGAGATGGATCGTCGATCCACGAAAGAGACCCCGTCGAGGATCCCTTGAGCTAAATAGAAGAGTTAGTCACATCCCTCGGATCCCTCGACGCATCGTTACGCGCCCGGGGTTACCGCGAGAAACCGAGAAAGTTCGAACTTCGATCGTTTAAACCCCGCACGAAGGTCTGCCGCGAGGATCGTCGAGTTCCCGAGATAACTCCCGGAAGCGAGCGAGCTCCCGCCTCACAGACAGGTGTGTATCGTCTTTTTCGTTATGCACCTCTGGCACTTGACCTCGCAGCACCAGTGGAAGGTGCAGGAGCACCTCTCGATCACCGTCACCTCCTGCGTCTTGTGGCCCCTGCCGCAGCACATGAGGTCGCAGCCGTCGACGCCGATGCTCGTGTCGTTGCACTGCCGCCCGTGGGTGCCCAGGATCCCGAGTTTCGGGTTCTTCTCGCAGAACGGCGGCGACGGCTCCACGTAGACGAGGTCCTTCTGCCCGGGCGGCTTGTGCTCCGGATTGTACGGCTTCAGCTGGAAGTTGTAGCGATGCCGGCGCCCGAGGCCGTCGCGGTGCTGGTGCACGGAGTTGCTCGCCGAGTTGCTGGTGATGGCGTTGTTGTTTACGCGCGCGCGTTCGGAATTGCTGACCATCACCCGGGAGGCCCCGTCGAAGCGGTCCTTCAGGTTGTCGCCGACCACGCGGAAGTTCGGCAGCCGCATCCAGCAGGTCTTCACCGTGCACGAGCCGGACATGCCGTGGCACTTGCACTCCTGACGCATCTCCGAAGTTACGTGCTGTAATGAGACAGGCGCAGTCCTGTAAGTTTTCTTCACAACTTAAATTGATAATGTTCAAGATTCACTTTCGTTCGGAAAATTCGCAAATATTCTAGGAAATAAAATAGAGCAGGACGTGTAAATCCTGAATAAATTTCGAATGCTGAGACTAAATAAATATATTTCGTTTTACACCTCAATGTAGAGCACAGTAAACGAAATATTAGCAGAGGAATTTTAACGCTTCTATTCTTTCCTTTAATCTTTTTTAATCTGAGAATGATTTTATAAATGAAAAGGGAGCTTACTGCTCTGCCGGCCTCGTTATTATGTATATTCATCTTCTCGCGGAGATTCCGTCCACGTTCGCCGGTGTCGACGAATTCGCGAGAGAACTTGAAGCCATATCCAATGTTGTCCGAGCAACCACCCCATTCCCAATCTCGTACGGCGGATGATGCGCGCGATTGGTGAGTATAGTCGCAGGAGCACGATTGAATGCTGCCCTCGCTACATGCCCTCGCGATACTGTGAGTCACCGCCGCGCTCGTGATGGCGTAGATGAAGGCGGTCTCTCGACATCCTGCAAGAAAAATCACGAAAAATTTACGCGTGTCGTGCCGGAAGCTAAATTCCTTATTCGGCGCGCGAGAAATGCGAAAACACAGATTCGCGTGCCATATTAAAATCAACAATTACATATGCATTATGTTATAGTGTTTATTATAAATGTGTCATCAAATTCTACAAATTTTTTATTTTTCATTTATCCAGTTGAGGATATTTTCGGTAAAAATTAATTATCGACAATCGCACTTATTATGTATGTTTAGAAATGTGATAGATTCTTGAAAGTGTTAATTTTCTTCTCGATGGATATCAATATTTTTATTATACTCGCCGGGAGTGCTGACAAAACTTTCACGGTGTTTGGTCGCGTAGGAGGTGAATGGTGACGTCAGGCTACGTCTCAATCCTCCACGAGAGACTACCTGCGCGAGAAGTCCTCGCAGGTGGCGAGGGAGAACAAGAGAGGACGACAAGAGGGACGACAGAAGACGAGAGAATGAAAGAGAGAACGAGAGGCAAACGACGGTACGTGACCTTAACCCTGAGTGGGCTGACCTGAAGCACCTCGACCTTATCTGCATAAGGCGCAGGTGCGTGCCGGCTCCTTTTGTGCCGGTGAAGATATCGCGCGAGAGAAGAGCGGACGAAACAATTTCATAAATTGCGAGCTCGCACCATTCCAAGACAGTGTTACATTGTCCCATTAGCGAAAAAAATATTACCTGCTGCTCTACATTTTTACGGTGAGTCTTAATTTTTCTTATTTTTAAACATCTTTTTATTTATTTGGAATATAATAACAAATTGAGAGTGAAAGAAAGAGAGATATTATTATATGTACTCTTCTTAATAATAATATATTATATATCTAAATTTATATTTATTAAGTTTTCATTTATGTAGCTATAATTTTAAAATAATAACTGTATAATAATCTGAAACGAAATAATGAATGTTGTATAAAGGCAAGAGAAGTTTAGATATATTAATAAGTTTACTAGTAATACTATTTTCTACTTACGCTACCGATTCTGAAGTATTCGAATCTTTAAAGTGATTGACTAAAAGTCGATGGGAACTTTCCTCGGCCGATTAAATGCGCGTGCGTATCGAAATGATAGAATCCGAAAAATTGAACAAGAATAAGACGTTAAACGATTCAACCACAGACCAAGAGCGAGCACGACTGTAACGGGATGATCATCCGCAACGAACCGTTCTCAGCTCGGAAATTCTAGATTCGTTACGAGTCTTTTACGTTACGACACAGTGACATCTCGAGCTTCCTTTTTAATAGTAGTGAGCATTGAGAATACAACGAGCTCGGGGAAAAAATCACGTAAGAAAAGGGAGAAAAGGAAGAAAAATGAACGATGATTTTCCTCTATCTCAATGCTGAGTTGACATTAACGGAAGTGAGAAGGCAGGAACGTTGAAGAAAAGATTTATGTCGTCTTGCACGTCCTATTGTAGATCCTCTCCCTTTTTCTCTCTTCTTTTCTCTCACACCCTAAATTCGATCAGTTCCAGATATTTATTTACCATAATGTCAGACTACCATGACTGAATAGATTATACCGTTCGTAATCGCGTTTCCTTCTAAACGAGACGTCTTCGATTCCGAAGACTAACAACGCGAGCACGAAAGTGTCACAAATTTGTTTAACAAGGAAAGCAAAGATTAGACATAGAAGCAAGAGGATTAATTGCCAACTTTTTAAACAGACAGGAAACGATATTTCTACGCGTTTTAACATAGTAATCACTAGTTACTTAGCATGACTCGAACTAATCAAATTTAGGTGTTTCTCATTATATTAGCATGTACAAAGTCGCACGATATTTATTTCTTTACAGTTTTCAACATTTTTTTCTTTTTTTTTTCGAAGAAAATAAAATTCCGATACTTATTTATGTTCTATGTCTATATTGTCTATATTACAATAGTTTCGCGCTATTTTACTTAGCGGGATACTAACGTGTCTTTTGATATTAGAAAAGAAAGGTGAAGAAGGAAAAAAAGAAGAGAAAGGAAAGATTTATTGAAGAATAAAAATAGAGATTTAGTATTATTTGCCTTCTTTTCTTCTTTTTTTTGACTTTCTTTTTAGATATTCGAAAGCCATAGAAAGCGGGATTTTCCCATAACTGTACAACACTCGTTGAATCACATCTTTTACGTGTTAAAAACGCGGCTGATATTGTTTGCGACGAACGTCCTCGATGAACTCATTGCCTCGTCGTGGATTTCGTAATTCGTGGAAACCAATCCGTTCGATTTTTCTTGGTTTTTACGAGTTTTATGATTTGCAAACAATCGGACTGTCAGATAAGCGAGTCGCGGTCTCGTTTCTCGAAGGCACGAAGGAAATACGCGCCGTTATCGACACGCGTGCGAGGTCGTGGAGGAACGAAACGAGGGAAGGAGAGAAAAATGTGTGAGAAGCGAGAGAGAGAGAGAGAGAAAGAGAGAGGATGCGACGCGGTGAAAGATCTGGTGCGAGGAAAGTTCAGATGGAGGAAACAAAAAGCGCGAGTCTCCGCGATAATCCCGGCACCGCGATTGTTTGCCTTCGGACGAGGTGAGTACGCCGTTCTCGCTTGTTCCGCGTACGATAAATAGTTCGACGGCGGTTTTATCGACTCGTTCAAATAGTATGAGCAAGTTGGAGGCGCAGCCAGAATGTGCCCGCAGGGCAAACACGCGCGCACACACATCGATGGGAGTTCCTCGGTCACGCTCGCGTACTGGTCCGGAACCTGACGGAACCTGGCAGTGTTAGGGACGATGGGCAGACCCGGAATGTTACGGTCTCAGAGCGTTTGGTATACGGTTTTGAAACTTTCGTGGAGAATATTGTAAAATAGTTGGGACAATTTTTTCCCCCTGTAGATATATACGGCACGTATTAACATATTTTCAGTTGTAATGCAATTTTTTTGTTAATATCTTATTAGCGAAAAAGAAATTAGTACAAAGTGTCTTGTATGGAATTTCTGTTTATACAACAATAAGATTATTTAAAAATCAACAAAGTGATTTAAAGGCGATAAAATATTATTAATGATCCATTATTGAATTATTGCGTGAAATTGTTGCAAAAGTGCGCTCGAATTTACGGACTGTTCGATTCGGAGAAAATTTAATATAAATGATAATATACGAGTCTCATTATGAAAGGCTGATTTATGGAGTTTGTTAGACAAGCGGTTGGCCTTTCGATGTAGAGCCTCGATGAAGTATATAGAGCGAAAAGCCGCGGTCTCGACGACCGCGTCGTTTTCGAGAGATTGTCCTAAGCGGCATCGTCGCGCATCTTTACGAGGGACATTTGCGTCTCGGCTGAAATTCCACGGAGATAAAATCGTTAGGAATTATTGCTACTGTCGCGGCCCGAGTACCTGTCAGGAGACAGAACGAGTTATGGTGTAACCACCTACGCGTGGAATCTAAAACGACGTACTGGCGACGGTGGTCCCCGGCGACGATATCGGCGACGTGGTGATTTATGTAGATGTGTCGTAATACAGTCATTAGACATGAGATGATGGCCCGTGATGTCAAGTGATAGGCTGGGCGTAAAACCGCTTACAATGATTCATTACGAACGTAATATAAAGAACGGAAAGATGGATTTATTACTTGCGCCGGGACAGAGATTGCCATTTCAGCAACTCAAGATGTCAACGTGGAAAAGAAAAACGCAGGCTTTAAAAGACTGGCTATAAAACGGCTTTCATTCTTAATAGACACGCAGCAGAAAATTAAGTTGTTTATTCAAGAAACGTCGCGGTTTATAAACGAGGATAATGTCGGCGTTTATTGCTACACATTATTTTTAAACGGGTCTCGGATAATTTAACATGTTTAGATGCATGTATATCTTCCAGATTTATATCGCGCCACTAAAAAGTATTTCTTTTCTTTATTCGATTTTATCTTTAACATATTCGCGAACGATGTTCCCCGATCGGCGGCGACAACTCCGGCAGGTCTCTCGAAAATAAGAAAGACCGAAGGAAAGCCGAGAACAGGCAACAGAGAACAGTCCCGGGGAACTCGAGGACCGCGAGGCAACACGGAGCGCCATATAGACCCGCGGGAACGAGCGCGGGCTTGTATGGGGGCCCTTGTGGAAGCAAACAAGATGTAAAAATCACGCGGGTCCCATTGGGTCGCGGCTCACGTTTTCGCAAGAAACCGTGGCGTGCCGTCGACACATGTAGCCCATCATAGGCCGCGATTTATGGCCGTGGCAAAAAGCCCGATGTCGCCATATAAGACGCGTCCTGCCCGCTGCACGCACCCGACAGATATTGATTGAATTTATCCTGCGAACGGCCGATTACGTCGATATTACGATATCCGGAACGCGACGCGATCTCTCGCGTCCGCCTGGATCCGCGAGGAAGATAAGATTACGAACGTTTATCAGTGCTAATAATAAGTGAAGATCGAAAATACCTGCACGATTAAGTTTGTATATTAATTAATTAATTAATGTAGTTGAAAAAAAAATGGATTTTAATTCCGTCGTGTAACGTGTGCCGCTCCGGAATAAGGTAATCAGTTGGCAGAAATGAAATTTGCTACGGATTTCCGCTCTGTATCATGGGAGTCCTTTGTGGCTCCTCCTTTTCTCGTGCCTCACAATTTGCCTTCTGTTGAAACTCGTGCTATAATAGAATCATGAAGGCGAAATGCAAACCGCGCAGAGCTGCAGCGTCATTTCGTGGGATAGGGTGCGGGGTCCGTAACTAATCGCGAACTTCTTTCGCTGATTGGTCGCCCTATTGATAAAGCATAGCCGGGGAGAAAGATGATTATTTGCATATTATGTGTGTTGATCAAGATTGAAATCTTTCTTAATATTCGTCGTTCTATTCTGGTCACTGCGTATCAAATTTTATCATCTACATTTTTTTCTAAATCATCATTCTTTACTCTCCCCGAGTCTTTTGAATTAAATTAACTCTCGCACGGCGCGGTCGTCCCCCGTCTCCCCGTTTTTTTTCTTTTTGCGACTCGAATGATTTCGGTTATGATCGTCAAAAATAATCTGGGAGAGGAAGAGACAGTGTTATGCGGCCGATGCGGCAGAGTCTTCGCAGTTTACGGAGCAATTAGGCTGCGAGGCTTGCTTTTGCGAGGCACGGTGTGTGCCGAAGAGAAGGAAGACGCGGAGGCACGGGAGAAAGCCGCGAGAGAAAGGAGCGGAAGAGGAGCCGGGCGAAGGAGCGAGATGGAGAACGGAGGGAGGCAAGGGTACCAATGCGGTAGGTGGCTCTTGGCGGCGAAATGATTACAGGCCGCGAACGCACTCACTACCAGCTATAATATCGAGTACAAACGCAGCCAAAAGTATCCGCGGCCGAGTCCCCGAAAAATCTCCTCTCGCAGACTCCCCCGGCTCGATACGCCAATTCCGTCTGCGCCCTTTCGCGATTACGTATTATTCAAATTCAAATGTCGCGTGTGTCCGGTTCTCTCTCTTTCTCTCTCTCTCTCTCGTCTTGTCCTGTCGACAAAAGTTTCGGATCGCATACATATTAATCGACGCCGTGATTTTTATCGAATCGCTAATTGTGCGTTTCCACACTGACACGTGAATACATTAAGTCTTACTCGCGCGTTATTAGAAATTCCAGCGTGGATTGACAACTTGTTCGGTACTTAATAATATATTCGCGCGGAGAGAGAAAATTAATGTCCATATAGAGTACCTTATATCCTCTAACTTGGTACTTGTATTTCTCAATTAGCGGCTCGAAATGTATGTGAACCTCTTTTTTTTTTTCGTAATACCAAGAATAAAATCTCCGACATAACTTTCCGTTTCTTACGGCGATAAATATGTATATTTGCAGCGAAACGTCACACGCGACGTATCCGGCGGTATTAATGTGGGATCGATACGACGCAATAGATCCGTGCGTTATCCCGCCTGAAAATCTGTATGTCGCCATCCCACTTTCACAACTTGTACTTCCGACATGACCGCCGACAGTTTGAGCACGGTGATAATCCGGAAACGACCGTTTAAGCCGGTGTTCGACTGCAAGTTCTTTCCGGATCCCCTCCCCCCCCTTGATCCTCCTTATCCTTGAATGCGACAAGTACGAGAGAACGCATTACCGGTAGTTGATAGCGATCTGCGTTTCCCTTATGCCAGCACGGCGAAGATCACATCTCGGGAGGATCGAGGACAAAGAAGATACGAGAAGCGGCAGTGAGAAGAGCGGAGGAAACTGGTCCGCGCTCACACAGGGCGATGAAGACGAAAGGTGAAAGGTCGAGGGCCTCGTCTCGTGGAAGCTGCGAGCGATCCTGCAGATTGTTACGGAAAATGGAAGGTAACGTATAAACCGAAATCTATCGCGATAATCTTACGCGGAATTAAACGAAATATTATTAAGAATTTACTTGGTATTATTCTTACGTGCGAAAAAGTAAAGTCAATTAATTTAACGCGTTTAGCTAACACGAAAAACTCTGCAAATATATTTTTTATGAGTCTATGAGATATAAAAAAGAAAAAAAAACAAAAAGCGTTGCTGATCAACTTTTTTAACTTGCACGAATTTGTGCTTAAACTTGTTATTCGCATACGCAATTATTTTGCGTTTTATTAAACGTTTATTATTTTGCGCAATAGATTGGTGAACGTAATCAGATTATTCGTGCGCGTCAAATTAATACCGCCCACAACGGTTATTTAATCCTGACAGGAATAACATTACGATCGATCCTTAAACCGCGTGACGCTCTTTTGTATCTCACGAGAGAGATTCATACGTAATCATTTTCTACCCGGTTCTGACAGAACAATGTATCATAGAAGTGCGAAGCGAATGTAAAAACGGATTTCTCGTCCCCACCGGCGTTATTATCCGTGAGTGGCTCTCTCGGAGCTTGATTAACACGTCAAGCGTTATGGATGCCACATGGCGCTCTCACTTTTTCGTTTACAGGTGTCATATAAATGCCGCATGTTACCGCGTGACGCCCGTTCAATTTACGGAATTTTTAATAGCCGCCGCGCCGCGGTCTTTATCCCTTAACGGCAGCAAAGTACAGTAATATAACGCGCGAGAGAAGTGTATAATTCTTCGAATAATACCTTTGACGCGTATGCAAAGATACGTTGAATTATGCAAGCGGGACGTATTAAATTAAACCGCAGCCTCTTTTACGAACGGTTTCATAAAAACCTCGCATGGGGGTGAAGGCACACGTGAGACGAACGCGGACTCCATAAATTCAACGATACTCAATAATATCCCGTCAGGAAGATACTTGAACTAAACGAGAATAAAACTTGCGATATTGGTCATCTGTAAATGTGACCTCAAGGTATCCTCAGGCAGAATAGTTAATCATTTTTAGTATGTTGGCGCACGACAAATGCGCCGTAGTAGCGAGTGAATACAATCGGAGGGTGAATCGGAAATCAGGAGCCGAGTGTCATTATACGAAGGACACGAATCTCTATCTGCAACTAGATACCGGTGTTAGTCGCAGACACGCCAGAGAGAGAGAGAGAGAGAGAGAGAGAACATCTCGTGTTAACCGCCAATCCGCGTCACCCTATCGCGACGTTACGATCATCTCGCGTTGCAATGTTACAACGAAACGTGTCTCTGGGCGTCGAGGCGTGCGTGTTACAGGCTCGTGAAAATAACGCCGCTCTCTACCCCTTTCTCTCTCTCTCTCTCTCTCTCTCTCTTTCTCTCTCTCTCTCTCTCTCTTTTTACGCCGTGTACTTCTTTTAGTTTTACTAAGTGGCCATATGGGGACATTCGACATAATGGGGTGGGAGCGGCTCGAGCGAAAAAGCTCGGCTTACAATCGCCTCGACGAGATCTAAAAGAGCCGCAGGGGAGCCAGAACTGGTACGAGAAGGTCCATTATCAGGTTGCAAAACATACATCTGGCCGGTGAGGGCACGTGCCCGGGGCCCTCGGACGAAGGGCACGCCTCCCAAAGCCCCCCCC
>VBVQ01005215.1:0-12370 GCA_011636635.1 Tetramorium simillimum | reverse complement strand
GCATTGATCAGCGAAGATAACGATGGATTGCTTAAAGAGGATCGTGTTTTATATGCTTCATTTTGCAAAATAAGAATTCGCACAAGTAAGTGGATCCAAACATTGAAAAAATTTTAAATCCAAAATTATGTAATTGTGGAAATTTGGCTTCGTTAAAAATTTCAAAAAATTCTACATCTACTTCTGGTCGCGATATCAGCGTAATGTCATTTTGTAAATGTAAATTATACAACTCTAACTGGAGATTAATAATCTGTTTAACTATTTACTATTGGAACAGTTCGAGAAGTTCCGAAAAGTATGAAATTTTCTTCTAACTTTTAAAATCACGAAATTTTTATCTCTGTTAAATAATCCTATGAAAATAGTTGACAGAGCGTGGGGCAACACACGTCAAAGCGCCCATACCTTTTACAGCTAATATCGCTCCTGTGCTCAAGCGTCTTTCGTCTCCGCGAGCAGCCAACAAGCTACGAAATGAGAGGAGTGGAGATAGCAGTAGGAAAAATCAGCCGAAAAGTGCAAATCGATCGCAGGCCTGGTTTAATGTAATAATAATGTGTGTGTAATATTTTCTACGAATGTATAAAATAGGCAAAAAAATCGCAGAGACAAGAATTAATTAATTATTCACTACTATTTATTGCAATTCTTCATTTTAATCGTATCGATTGTTCTCGTTCCTGCTTTTACGTCTTTATTCTTTACTGGTTCATGGACAATACAAAAAAATTGTGTGACTTTGGTCCCTGAAGGAAGATGAATTCCAATATGCTGACATGGCACAACGTGTGAGTAAAATATATTTTCGATATGAATATTTATTGTATTAACATTGCCTTGTACGGCATTATAAATAATATAAAAAATTGATGAGCGTTTTATGATATTTAATCTAAAAAATATTAATATTAGACGTTATATTGTTAAATTTTATTGCGCAGAAGTGTTAATAATTGTTATAAGTATTTTTGCTCTTTTCAGTTGAATTATTTAATATAGTGTACTTTTATTAACTATTGAGAGTTGCAAACTGCAAAGCCATATTAGCCTGTATAACTTAAATATAACCTACAGCTTGTGTGCTTGTGTAAATGCCGTTTTGCGTTAAAATACATAAATAGTTTATCTCCGAAACATTTTCCGATATCTAAATGAAACAGCACAGAGAATGGATTTGAATAATTAATGCCACAGCCACAATGACTTCTCGTGAATTTGCATTGTAATATTTCATTAAAGATATTATTTATCAAGGACAACAAAATCATGCACAATTGCAATCACGCATTATAGTAATTGTCCGTTTAAAATCTTTTGAGAGATTGTAAATCAATTCAGTACTTTAAATCAAGAATATTAAGAAATTTCGATTAATTTTATAACTACATTGAAAAATTATTTGTAAAACGTCGTTATCATACACTATCATTACATAATATCATCAATTATATAAATCTACATTATTTATTGTCATATTATCCACAATATGCAAATCGTATAATCGGAATAACAAAAGGAAGACAAAGATCAATCAAGTGTTCAGATGGTTTGACCGAATAGCTATGACATGCTTTGAATTAAATCCTTATGACTATAGAATTTTTCAAAGATTGTTAGACTTTTTTATTACATTATTTTATTGTTGAAAAATTTTGGTTTCTTCTGCGGATGAGCAGAGTGATTTGTATTGAGAAATCGAACCCATGATAAAACAGAAGGAAAACAGAGAAAATACACGTGATGTAGAAGTCTTGAGAACTGTTTTATTTACTTATCTGTTATATCTGCAGAATAAAAGTTGCAACTCATTTATATAATATAATAGACTGATAAGAGCAACTTTCGTTCAATCAATAGATATTTAGGTATTTAGATAAGATAATTAAGTTTAGAAGTATTTCTATTGCATAACTGACATGTTACTAATTTCATTATATTCTATGTGTGAACGGGATATATATAATATCTTTAAATATACATGTAAGAATATATCCGATGACAGTCTCGAGATTGTGCGAATAGTTTAAACATTAATGCCCGATGGATAAATGGACGAGAAACCGGCAGAAGGCTGAAGCGAGAACATCGAGATCATCGATTCCAAAGGAAAGTTCGAGAAACAGGAACATTCTCACCACCTTGAGTCGGTGGCCGAATAGTGCACTCTCGTGTCACGCTGCCGCATTCATAAATTGGTTAGAACTTAGTGGAACCGACTAGCACTATCCAATTAGCTCTCCAGTGTCGTTCAATGCAATAATAAACTATGTCGAAGTAATGAGTAGAAGGAAACAAGAATGTGTGATATATAATAATTACAAATCTATTTAAAACTTATAATGACCATCTAATGCTTATTACAGTTCAGTTAAATATAATGTAACGTTAATATTTCAATTAAATGTAAATCTTTATTTTTGTAATAATTTTGCAATCAGGTAAAATATTATACATTTAAGAGGAAAACATATATTTTAAAAGTTTTCTAGAAATATTTATATTATTATATTTCACAGAGGGTTAATCATTTAAGTTTACAAATATATATCTTTCTTGGAATGGATATCATGTTGCAATGCATTTGCAAATGAAAAATCCACGATAAATATACAATTTCTACGATTTCACATTAATAGCGATAATTCCATGTACACATGTACACATTCATGAAACTATTTACCTTCTTTCATCGATAAGTGAGTTTTTTTCCATTTCATATTTCACAAAATCGTAATCTCATTGATACGTTATCGTAACTCGAAATTGATGAAATATTGTAACCATCTCGGTAGCTCACTAGATAATAAAGCGATCGATCGTGAAGACGGTTTAGTCAGTTTTACAAGCTTTATGCTATTAATCTTCTACGTGTACCAAGTAAGATTCCATAATGGTAAACCTGAGAAATGAGGATATCATTGAGGAGGTACATATAATAAATTTTACTGAAAATTTGTTAAGTACTCATCCATGTTGGATTTAAATTCGAAATGTTTTTTTAGACATTGCAACGAGGTTTATCGAAGCCTATTGTTGTAATTTAAATACTCTAAAAGCAAATTAAACTTACGACAAGGATTCGCAATTACATTCGCATTTACATTCGCAATCCATTATTTGCGACATTTCAACTATCATTTTCTAACAGTCGGCTTATGCACTCGTCATATTTTCAGAATAGCCCGATATTCAGAATAGAAAACAATATTTTGATTGGCGAGGAGGTACCAATTCACAAAGGATGCACAAACGTGGGTGCGTTAGTATTGGAGAAGATGCGAAGCAGACCGGAGTTCGTCGCTCAAGTAAGTAGACACGGTCGACTTCCGCGAGAAGGTGTCGATAGAGGCATCGTCGAATCGATTTCAACATAAATTTCACCATGATTCACCATTTAACCCTCGCTCGTTCGATCGTAATCCCGTAGGTGGAGGCGGTTACCGGTACGGAAACCACTTTCGCAGAAATGACGGAGAAAAGCGTGAAATGCGCGCTGTGGCTGAGAGAGCAAGCTGTTCAGCCGGGCGACATAATCGGCATTTGCACTCACAATCACTTGGAGTCATACGTACCGCTGCTAGCGGCACTCTACGTTGGCGCCATTAGCAATCCTTGGGACAACGAACTTTCCTCAAGTACGTTACTTTCCTTCCGCTTTTTCAGCTTGTTCCCGCTTTTTTCCACCGAGCATTAAACCACCGAACAAAATCAAATTTCCGCGCATCGAGAGCTACGTCATTACAAAGCATTCTATTTTCACTTTTTTATTTTATTTTTTTCTATTTCTTTTAATCAATCGTGAAAAAAGCATATTCGTTGCAAAATAATCGGGCGTGCTTTTCCGCTTTCATTTTTGCTGCGAACCCGAAACGTCTCAATTAATTCGCGCAAATATAACAAATATAACAGCGTCTCGTCGAATTTCTCATATATATGTAAAATATTTACGGGAAATATTTACGAATGCTTCCTTCGTTTTAGCGACCGCGCGTTATTTCCTCTTGTTGACAAGACCGAAAATAGTGTTTGTGAATGCCGAGTCAGCCAAGTGTCTGGCGCAAGTTGTCAAAGAAAACAATCTAAACACCAAGCTGGTGGTGTTCGGCGAGCTGGCAGGATTCGAGGACACGTCTCTGACGAGTCTCTTGCGCTCTCAGGACCACGCGGAGATCGACAAATTTGAATGTGCAAGCCTGACCAATCCCGAGCAAGTCGCCACGATCGTTTGCTCGTCCGGTACCAGCGGCCTCCCGAAAGGCACCGAGATCAGCCACGCGTCCATGATCAATTACATGGCTCACGTCAAGATCCACGATCTCCGAGGACACGTGTCCATGTGGACGCCGTCCATGCGTTGGTACTGCGGTCTATACATTATTATCAAGGCTATTCTGGATTGCTCGAAGAGGATCATAGTCCCGGATAACGAGGACATTGAGGAGATATGTCACTTCATCGAAAAGTACGAGGCAAGTGACGAGAGACTGGCGGATACATGTCGTCTAATTGCATATCAATGACAAATTAGAATATCGTCTCTCTCCAGCACGTATCGAGTAATAAATTCATAAATGGTTATCAGATACATTTGTAAATATCCGTAATTTTGCGTGCACTTTTAGGGAGTGATCGTTCAATAGTATGTATCGGTTATTTAAAACGCTTTACAAAGCTTTCTTTTAGTGACGCGCGCAGCTCGCGCGTAGAAATTAATTAAAAGTTTATGCGATGGAGATAAAATTTAATATTTGGCAATATCACATGATTTATCATGCATTTTTCATCACGTAGCATTCGCATTATTTTCATTTGGGAATATTCTTGCAACGGGGGTATTTCACACGATATTACTCTCGCGCGTTTGCGTTAATTTATGTTAATTTATGTCGCGTGGCGAATTTGCTAAAGGATAACACGGGCTCGAATTGAGGCGCATCTACAAACGGGCGTGATAGTTGTACCGCGTGATTTATTGCCTAGTGCAGGTAATACCGCGGGAGCGTTCGAGTTTAACGGCGTCGTTTTGCATTCAGGTATCCTGGTTTAGATGCGATTCCTGCTTCCCCATTCGACTGGTAAAGTTCGGCATATTAAGCAAGTGCCGACTACCAACATTGAAAATCCTTTTGTTTGGCGGCGCGCATTTCCGGGGAGAGCTGCAGCAGACTCTAGTGAAACTTTTGCCGCATACCAATGTCATACTGAGTTACGGTAGGTCGCGAAACTCGGTGAAATGATAAAATTGTAATCATTATCGTAATCCTATATCATTTCGTTTAGATATTGATTAATGATTAATTACATAACGTCAGTCAATGTTTCTATTTTAAATACATCATACGTTGGACACGACGCGAAGGGAACTGAATTTTTAAACTGCCGCAGGAATGACAGATTACGGTGGATTATGCGCCCGTCAAACGAGACGCAGTAAACCGGGCAGTTGCGGATTTGTGTGCGAAACAGGACGGCTGAAAGTAGTCGATCCTGACACGGGAAAGATCTTGGGGGTCAACAAAACCGGAGAAATATGGGCCAAATCGTCGTACATGATGAATGGATATTACAACAATTCGGAAGCTACAAAGAACGCTATCGATTCGGATGGTAAATATGAAGTAGTTCAACATTTGCTATTGTTAAGACACAGAGATGTTAATTAATAAAATATAGTAAAAATATCTGTGACATTGCAGAAAATTTTTATCTGTATACCATAGAAATCAGTTGATAATAGTAATGAATATTACAATTATTAATATAATATTGTCATTTCGATTATTACTACTCATATAATAAAAATTATTTTAATAACTGACTTTAATAATAAAAACAATAATTTCTATAAAGAATAGCAAAACTTCAATATGCTCAACATTATAACTGGCGTCAATTTTAGGATGGCTGCATACTGGCGATCTTGGCTACTACGACGATGACGGCGAAATCTTTCTCGTTGACAGAATGTCAGAATTCATTAACTATAGAGCTATCAAGATATCGCCCGCGGAAATCGAAGCTTTAATTCAGCAGCATCCCGCAGTTCTCGAAGTCGCCGTAGTAGCAGTGCCGCATGCTATCGAGGAGGAACACGCTATGGCTTTTATCACGAAAGTACCCGGCAAAGAGGTAATCACTCTGGCAAATATGTGCAATATTTAAATATTTGTCTATTATTTCTATCTTATGTTCTTAATCTGTTTATCATGTCAAATCTTTTGGATTAGCACAGAATTATTGGCTCATTTCCCATAATAATTTTAAAATTATTTTCATTCGCCTAAATTTTTCTGCACTAAATTATTAATAAAGTAATGTATTAAATACCATATTTTTAGCAAAGTAGTATCTACATTTAAAATTAGTTAAATATATATCTTTTATCTCAAGTTCTCTGCAAGGAATATTAAATGTTTTGTGTAATATTCAAAGCAATTCACATATTTTATCAACCTGCTCTTTTCTTCAAAGAAGAGATTAGCTTGTAAAAATTTTTCACACTTATTTACATTTTATAAAAAAAGGATTAACTTGCTTTTGTGTGTGTAGCTTCAATTTACTGCAGACCCTAAGTTTCACTGTCTTGCCCTACATACGTTACATTACAATTCCTCACGTAAATTTCAGGCGACGGAGCTCGATATAACCGACTTGGTGGAGCAGAACATGCCGTGGTACTGCAGGTTGCATGCGGGAGTTAAATTCATGCAGAGGCTTCCGCGCACGGCTACGGGGAAGATCGCTAAGAAGGAGCTCAAACAGATCGCTAAGAATTATGCAACCAATTAAAATAATATTGCAATTATTGTCATATTTAGATTATATTTGTGTTCTTTTAGTATTTCAATTATTTAAAATTATCTAGTCTCTCTGTAATAATTTTCTATAGTATATAACAATGTAGACAGTAATGTATAATGTAATGTACTACAACATAATATAAGAATATTCTCTATGTGTTTAATTTTTAATAAAGTACTTTGATACAACACGAGTGTGTTATAGAGAATCGCTCTTTATCAAATTTATAGAGCAGAGTATCGTTTTATCGCGTACTCATGGTTCATGTATATTTGTTAGGTGATTATCGATGAAATATGATATTACGATAGTGTCATGATACATTAGGATATATACATAACGCTATGTACAAATTTATAATAAACCAATTAATAAAACGATATCAGATAAATGATTGCAGAAATAAACAATTTCTATTCCTATGGAGATGTACATAAATCGATTGCTATTCGTGTACATACATATACATAGATACATGTATATGCATATACATATAAAATACTCTTCACGAACAAGAATGGCAAATAGAATAGAATTTAAAACATAGCTTTTGATATTCATTTTTATCGAGAAATATAAATGAACAGCATAAAGCGCGTAGGAAACATCGCCAGATAAAATATCATTATGATCTTACAGTTCGAAGTAATGGAAATCTTCGTGGAAACGTTAGAACGAAACCCAAGAGATTTTTCCGAACGCGTCTTGCTCGTCTATTTCGCTTGTCATTGTTGGGAGCGGATTTTCCCGTCGCAGGACATTCATGTTATGTCGTCCCTATTACGTACGTCTGAGTACCACGATGTAGCTTGGTATATGCATTAAAAAGAGAAATTCGAGGGAATCAAGAGAAGCTCCGTGCACAATACTGCAAAATACGTTCGCCCTGATTGCTTCCAGTGTAAAAGGAAGAAAGAAATAAAATGAAAGTAAATTTTCTTATTCGATGAGAATGTGGCAGTAAATGTATAGCGTGATATAATGCTCGACAGCATTAACAAGTACTTGAAGAAATACATCGTACTATAAAATACAAGCAATAGATATAAAGATGTTTGAGACATAATTAAAGATCGAAATTTATTATCGTAATTTATAAAATTATAAACATGAATGGCTGATGAACATGTGTTAAAGTTTCCATTATCCAATGCATTTGCAAAATTAATGTCGGTTGCAGTAAACATCGTCGAACAAAATAATCTTTCCTTGTTTAAAAATATATCGATTTAATTATCGTAATATCACTCATAACAATTAATAATATAGTTCAAATGCATAACAAGACTGTTTACGTATAAGATAAAAAGTTATAAAAATTTTATGCTCATAAAGATAATATAAGCTGGGTCAGATCATCAAAATCGAAAGGATTAGTTTCATTTATAAACATATACAGTTTAAGATCATAAATAGGACTGAATTATCAATTATTTAATATAATTTGAATATATTAAATATTTTTAACAATATGTTGAATTACCGCACTTTAAATAAAGGTATGTAAAAAGAAATTGAATACTTGAATTTAATCAATTATCTTATGTCTTGAACTTTAGAGACACTTCAATCATAATTAAAAATTATATTCAATGAAAGTATCTTATCGATCAACATCACATCGATACTTTACTCCAAAGCGATATCGATGCACATATGTCAACATATCTAACTACTCGAAAAAACTCGAGAGAGAAATGCCCGAAGAACGTAAAGTGGCGCGGTTGCTGTGGCTATACTTCTAGTAATCGCCTTCAAACGTTAAGTACGCAAAACTGCGGTGAAGTTTTAATATTTGCTTTACGGCATGTTTAGTTCGGCCATGCTGTCTCCGTTCGACAGGAAAAAAAACTCAACTAAATATTCGCAAGCAAGTAAACGCACAAGGCTCAAAAAGAAGCGCAGTGAAATAATTTCATTTTCTCGCGCAATCGCTCAGCTTTAAAATCAAAGTGGCTCCGCGCACTACGGTGGGGCTGGATTAAATAAGTCAAATTCAATTAAGTTATTGCGGCCCGCGCGGAACTAAAATAACCGTAAAATAAGCTTCACATCGCACAGTCGTCCGTGATTAAGGGCAGAATGATTATAAAAAGAACGCAACGCTTCGCCCTTCGCGCGAAGAAATCGCACTACGGTCGGTCTTCTTTAAGATAAATTTATCGTTTGCAAGTGACGGTCGAGGAATTGATGGAGCCGACGTAGGGAAATCGAGAGGATTTCTGCAGACTTCGCGAGAACGTTAAATTCATCGAGACACTATCGCACACGAAAAAATTGATAAGAAAGATTGAAACAGCTTGCGGAAGATTCATTGACAGATTCAATAACTGTGCAAAGATACTACTATTATTAATTTCGTTATGAGACTATGTTTAACTCTGTGCAAAATGTACAATTTGTCTGTATGTGTAATATCAATCGTCATTGCGTAATATTCATTTATATAAAATATCTCTTCATATGCAATATTCATTTATACAAAATATCTATTTAATTAATGAAGATGGTAACTTTATCAAGTGTCACCGAATGTTTATTAATATTTTAATTTTGATTGATATACAATAAATAATTTAAATATCCTGAATTTTATACTATTGAATTAAACATTACTTTTTTATTTCAATCAAAATTAATTTTCGGTATATATCAGAATCATAAAACAGGAATATATCTCTGAATTTCTAGTATTTAAATGTAATCGATAAATTTCTACATTTCGTGCTTTTAAATAGATTTATAATCTCGCTAATTTTAGAACAAACATTATAATATAATGCGATCGTTTAAGCTGAGCAATTGAAATACTTGATGCATGCAGTGACAGATATATGACATTCTTAAAGATCTAACTCAAATTATCTATTCTTTTATTTCCAGAGATACCACTCGGAAGAAGAAAGAAATGTAACAACTGTGAGGATAAAAAAACTATGTAAGATTGGCAAATCGAAGAAAAATACGGCCACGAATGCGAAAAATATGATATTTTACGTCAGTGTTATCGAAAAAAGATCATGTCTATTCGAATGGAAGACTCTTACGAAATTGTTTTTTTATAAGATCACTGGAAATTTACTGATATAATTATCACTGAATATACATCGCGTGAACATGCCGACAATGATTAAAACAACAGCACACGATAAGATGAAAGATAGCAATGGAAAAATCTTCGTGAAGAAATGGATTGTCCAGAACTTGAGTGTTTCATAAATAAAAATATTAATGTCACAAAAACTCTTAACCAAAATTGAATTTTTGATTTGTATCTAATTTATTGATTCATGATCTACTTGAATAATTTAATGCACATCGATAATAAAATATTATATAGAGCTTTTAATTTTTTTAAAGAAAAAAATTGTTTACGAAATAATAATGCTGTGTAAAGCCATCTAATGTATTAAAAAGAGATATATGTATAAATATAAGTATAAAAATTTTATCTTCCTCTTTGATAGATGGTTTCAGCCAAAATTAGTTTTTTAAAATGTTATCCTTGCAGACCTCTGTGAAGCTGACAGAACCATTTCAGCAAAATCAAATTACACCTATCATATATTTAGTACTCATTATGTATTAATTTGTACCACCAAAAATAATTTTGTACCTTTTCCCATTTCGAAAAAAAAACCTTGGCACTGCTGGCTTTCTGTTAACCTGGAAAGCCCAAACTAAAAATAAATAAAAAATAAAAATAACAAGCAAACAGAAATCGGAAGAGCTGACTTCATACTAATTTGTACCACACATTAATTGATTTGATTCTGCTGAAATGGTTCTGCCAGCTTCACAGAGGTTCCTTGCAGCTTTATTTTCAATTTTGGAAGAGCTATTATCAGGTAGATGGCAAAGCATTATGATATTTTTAAGACCAAAAAATTTCGCACTATTATGAATTTTTACTCGATGAATCAAAAACCTATTTTGTTTTGACATTACAATAAATGTAACGTACAAAAATGTAATTCTACATGATTAGAAACAAAATATCAAAAAATAGCTCCAATTATATAATCTATAGATACCAAATTTGTGGAAACTTTTAAGATAGACATACGACTTAAGTCAAAATATTAAGGTTAGCAAACAAGTAGCAAGTAAAAGTACTATATGTAGCAACGGCCATATAATTATTTTCCTTATAATAACTGTTGCAAAGATGGATAAAAATGTTTAATGGCATCGATAATAACGCGTTCTGGAGACTATTGCATACATAGCTAATATTCCATTATCGTTGTTGACCTTCAGTAAATACTATAGATTAAAATAATTTATGATAAATGTGCAGTATCAATAATAATAAACACTGGAAGGCTGGATAAGGTTTCATTTTTTCTCTTGATTTCTCAATCAAGAGAAATCAAAAGCGAAGACAACTAGCTGAATTGATAATCAGCGTTTTCATAGTGATTCAAAATGTTATTACGACTTTAACGAGCAAACAATCATATCGATGATGCGTCCACGAATTAAATGAAGTGTGTATAATCGACTAATCAATTGTTCGATCAGATTTCCTAATTGATAATTTTAATACGTGAAATACATTTGTATTTAACATAAGTACAAACGTTCGTACATAATATGAAATAATATTTCATTATTGGTAGCTCGTAAAATCTGTCGCATATTTCTTGATTAATAAAAATATTTATATAATATTAAATAGGAATAAATATTTCTGTAATAAACATGATTATATTATTCGTACTAAATTTTGTGATTATCTTGACATTATGTTTATAATCTCATTACAAGTTTCTGCAATGTTATCTCTGATAAAATTAAAAGATAAATAATGCATTTCATTAATCTCCATTAAGCTGTCAATTACTCATACTTAAATCATTATTATATCATATCATTAATTAAGTTATTATTATTTACAATTGTTTCGAGTAACTAATTAAACATCTTTTTTATAACATGCTCAAATTGCCCGCAAATAGAAGCGTTTGCTATAATTATTTAGTATAACGAAAAAGCACTTGAGAATTTCACATTTATATTTTACGCATCAGGTGAAATGTCATTCGAGAATAGACGTCTACGAGGCATTCGAAACGACATTTGTCAACGTTGCCAGGACGGACAGTAGTAGCTCGCGAATGCAGTAGAAAAATTTCACAACCGCTGCGCACGGCTGCGATAAATTACCGTGGCGTCGAATCGGCGCGATGCATACAGCAGCGCCCAAATGCAACTCCGTTTCGATAAGCGTATTTTTATCGCTCGGTGCAAATGCATTTTGCAAACCGCCGAACGGGAGTTCCTGCAACCTCATAAATTTATTATGCTCTCAAACAAAAATTTTCGAATAATTCGGCGTGGTCTGTATCTTCTGCGAACGGTCACGAAGAGTTATTTATAGAAATTTATAAAAAAATAATTGACATTAATGTATGCTAATATTTTAACTTGAGTAAAATGAATAGAACAATTTCATATAAAATTGCACGATAGCATGTAAAAGAGAATATTTGCCTTTTGTGAACTTATTTATACTTGTATGTAGAATTATATATACATATACACACATACATACATACCTGTC